>CAUYLG010031197.1:42-17381 GCA_963573385.1 Cacajao melanocephalus | reverse complement strand
GGGAAAAAATTTTTGCAGTCTACCCATCTGACAAAGGGGTAATATCCAGAATCTACAAAGAACTAAAACAGATTTACAAGAAAAAAACAACCCCATTCAAAAGTGGGCAAAGGATATGAACAGACACTTTTCAAAAGAAGACATTTATGAGGCCAATAAACATATGAAAAAATGCTCATCATCACTGGTCATTAGAGAAATGCAAATTAAAACGACATTGAGATACCATCTCACACCAGTAAGAATGGCGATCATTAAAATATCTGGAGACAACAGATGCTGGAGAGAATTTGGATAAATAGGAACACTTTTACACTGTTGGTGGGAGTTTAAATTAGTCCAACCATTGTGGAAGACAGTGTGGCGATTCTTCAAGGACCTAGAAACAAATTGCATTTGACCCAGCAATCCCATTACTAGGTATATATCCAAAGAATTATAAATCCTTCTATTATTAAGACACATGCACACATATGTTCATTTCGGCAACTGTTTACAAGAGCAGAGACCTGGAACCAACCCAAATGCCCATTGATGATAGACTGGACAAGGAAAATGTGGCACATATATACCATGGAATGATATGCAGCCATAAAAAAGGATGAGTTCATGTCCTTTGTAGGGACATGGATGAACCTGGAGACCGTCATTCTCAGCAAACTGACACAAGAACAGAAAAACAAACACTGCATCTTCTCACTCATAGGCGGTGTTGAACAATGAGAACACATGGACACAGGGAGGGGAGCATCACACACTGGGGTCTGTTGAGGGGGACTAAGGAAGGGACAGCAGGGGGTAGGGAGTTGGGGAGGGATAACATGAGGAGAAATGCCAGATATAGGTTACAGGGATGGAGGCAGCAAACCACATTGCCATGTGTGTACCTATGCAACAATCCTGCATGTTCTGCACATGTACCCCACAACCTAAAGAGCAATAAAATATTTAAAAAAATAGTAAATACATAAATAAGTAAATAATTTCGTTTATTTACATATTAAATATAGAGATATACAGTAGAAATTACAGTATATAAGAAAATATACAGTAAATAGATAAATATGTAGTAAATAATATAAATAGATAATACAGAAATATATAAATATATAGTAAATAAGTAGATAAATTATCCTGGTCAACATAGATTGTACACAATAATACTGGAGCAAGACAAACACTTAGAAAAATGTCCATGTATTTGTATATATGGGTGTATGTATATGAATATGTATTGATAAATAATATAGTTTATTAAGTATTAGCATAAGAATAGCATGGAAGTGGGAATTATTATGGGTTGTTAAGGAGTCTGGGAAGACTCTGCTGAAAAGATAATATTTGAACAGACTTGAGGGAGTGAGTGCTGTATCATGGAAGAGAGTGTTCTGTGCTTGGGGAGCTGAAACAAAAGGGCCCTTGGGAGGGAAGGGCCCTCGCTTGCTCTCAGAACGGCAGTCGGCTACAGAGACCAGAGGAGCAAGAGTAAGCACACGAGTATTGATAAAGAGTGGCCTGGCCTGCTAAGGAAATGGAAGGTCATTTTAAGGACCTTGCCTTTTGCTCTGTATGAGATGAAAAGTCACTGGAGGATTATGAGCAGAAGAAGCAAGTGTTCTGAATTGTTTTAATAAGATTTTCCTAGCTCTGTGTGGGGAATATTTATCAATACTCATGTGCTTGAAGTAAGGAGACAAAGAGAAACCAGTGTATGAAGACAGCTTTGGTAGGTAGTAGTAACAGAAACGGTGAGAAGAGGTTGATTGTGGATATTGTATTTTCAGGGTAGAAACAATAGAACAAGCTAATAGATTGGAACAGACTGTGAGAGTGAGGAATAAGGGACTGTTCCAAACTGATTAGCCTTCACTAAATTGAAGGGAGGAACTTCAATGGACTGAAATGGAGGAGTCCCTAGAATTCAGGTTTTGGGGACAAGATCAGTAGTTTGTTTTAGGAGATGCAAATTTTAAGATGTGTATTAGTCAACCAAGTGGAGATGTTGAATAGGGCAATAAATATAGAATTTTAATATTTAGGAGAGACCCAGATTGAGATATAAATTTGAGAATCAGAAGTATGTAGATGATGTTTAAGACACAAGATAAATTGAGATCATTTAAAAAATGTTATCAATAGGAAGACCCAGGATGGATTCCTGGGGGAACTTTAATATTAAGAGATTGGGAATAGATTCAGCAAAGAAGATGGAGCAAGTAGTTTGTGAGATAGGAAGAAAGGTAGGTATTTATCTATTGCCTGTACCACCAATGTATCCTGGAAGTAAATAGCTTGCTTTTGATTTTACACACTTGTACGTGGAAGGAACATGCCTTGATTCTTAGATGAGAATTTGGACATTAGACTTTTAAATGACTTTGGAATGAGTTAAAAATCCGGGCGACTATTGGGAAGAGATTATTTTATTTTGCAATATGAGAAGAACATGACATTTGGAAGGCCAGAGGTGGAATGATACGGTTTGGTTGTTTTGTTCCCTCTAAATCTCAGTGTTGAAATGTGACCTCCAATGTTGGAGGTAGGCCTAGTGGGATGTATTGGATCATGGTGACAGATACCTTATCAGTGGCTTAGAATCATCTCCTTGCTGATGAATGAATTATTGCTTAGTTACTTTATGCAAGATCTGGTTACTTCAACAGTCTAGGACCTTTTCTTTCTCTCTCTTGCTCCCTCCCACCATGTGTTACACTGGCTCTCCCTCTACCTTTTGCCACGATTGCAAACTTCCTGAAGACCTCACCAGAAGCAGATGTCAGCCCCATGCTTCCTGTACAGTCTATAGAACTGTGAACCAAAATAATCTTCTTTTCTTTATAAATTAACTAGTCTCGGGTATTTATAGCAATGTAAAAAGGCTAACACAGCAGGTGAATGTGATATCTATTGCTGAACTCTCTCTTATGTCAAACTGATATGTATGTCTATCATTTTTCCAATACCATATTGCTTTTGATGATTTCTTGAAACAGTAAGTCCTCAGCTAAGGTCATCAATAGGTTCTTGGAAACAACAACTTTAAGTGAAACAATACGTATTATAATAAAACTAATTTTTTCCCACATCAACAATAAAACAAAACAATGTTGAATGAAACAATCTTATTTGAGGACCTCTTGTACATCATCTCACTTAAAGTCTCATTTTTCAAGAACCCATTGATGGTGTTAAGTGAGGTCTTACTGTACTTCATTTGAAAAACAATTAGTGTGACTCCTCTGTTTTCTTTTCTACAACTGGTTAGCTCTTTCAGCTCTTTTGCCTTTTCATAGACATTTTACAATTAGCTTTTAATTTTCTTAAAAGATTCTTACTCAGTTTTAGATTAGAATTGTATTTTTATATCTAGATAAGTTAGGGAGAATTAACTTCTTAATTATATTGAATCTACCACTCCATGAACATCGTATTTCTCACTGTTTATTTAGACCTGTTTTGATATCTTTTATCAGTGTTTTGTAGTTTTGATAATATAGTTCTTACCTATTTTGATAAACTTATACCCAATTATTTTTTTGAAGCTATTATACATAGTATTATTTTCAACATCCAATTGTTTGTTGCTATATATTCTTTCCTGCAAGTAGACAATATTGTCTGTGAATAAAGATGATTTTATTTCAACCTTTCCAAATTATACGTCTTTAGTTATCTTTTTTTTTTTTCTTGTTATGTTGGCTAGGACCTTTGCTCTTATGTTGAACAGAAATGGTTGGAGTAGATATCTTTGTCTTATTCTTCATTTTGGTGGTAGGGATATGGAAAAAGGAATATTCAGACTTACATCAGTAAGTTATGTTAATTGTAGTTTTTTCAAAGATGCTCTTATCAGGTCAAAGCTGTTCCCTTGTATTTCTAGTTTGTTGAGAGATTTCATTGTTAATGGGTGTTGTATTTTTTGAAAAGCTTTTACTGAATCTGCTTAAGTAATCATAGAATTTTCATTTTTTATTCTGTTGAGATAGTGTACAACATTAATAGATTTTTGAATGTGGAACCAACCTTGCATCCTGTGATAAAACAATCTGGTCATGATGTATTATCTTTCTTTTATACTTTTGGATTAGATTTGTTAATTGTTTCAGATATTTGCACTTATTTTCATGAGGGATAATCTGCAGATTTATTTCCCTCCTTCCCTCCCTCCCTCCCTTCTCTCTCTCTCTCTCTCTCTCTCTCTCTCTCCTTTCTTCCTTTCTTTTCTTTCTCTTCTCTTCTCTTCTCTTCTCTTCTCTTCTCTTCTCTTCTCTTCTCTTCTCTTCTCTTTTCTTTCTTTCTTTCTTTCTTTCTTTCTTTGTAGAATTTTAGGAAATTACTTTCTTATTTAGTAGAATTCACTGGTGAAGCCATCTGGCAGTTTTCTTTGTGGGAAATATTTAAACCATAAATTAAATTTATTTAACAAACATAGGAATTGGTAATGTGTTTCTTGTTTGAGCTTTGGTAGTTTGTATCTTTCAGTGAATTAGTCCATGTAATCTAATTTGTCAAATTTATTGGCATAAAGTTGTTAATAAAATGTCCTTATTATCCTTTTAATATCTGTTTTATCAACACTTTATTTTTCTGCTTCCAGTATTGGTACTCTCTCTTTTTCATAACACTCTTGCTACAGATCTATCAATTCTATTGTTATCGAATAATTCTAAAAATCAGCTTTTGTTTGCTTTGAGATTCTTCATTTTCTTCTGTCGTCTAAGTGACTTTTGATTTGTTTTTATTTATTATTTCCTTCTCTTTTTTTAGATTTAATTCATTCTTCTTTTCCTAGTCTCTTAGGGTGGAAGCTTACATTCTTAATTTGAGAAGTTATTATTTTTTCTAATATAATTGTTTCTTCCTAAGCACTGTCTTAGTTTCATTCATCATATCTTCATATGTTGTGCTTTCACTTCAAATTCTTTCAAAACATTTTCCATCTTCCTTGTCATTTTTTTCTTTGACTTATGGATTAAAAATATGCTTCTTCCAAACATTTGGGGATTTTCAAGATATGATTCTCTTACTGAGTTCTAACTTCTTAATTCTACTGATTCTATTGTGTTCAGTGAACATACTTTGTATGACTTAAAAATTTTGTAGAAACATGTTTTATGACTCAGAATATGGTTAACATTGATGCTTGTGCACTTGCAAATAATGTATATCTTGTTGATTGGTAGATTGTTAGGTAAAAAGGGTTGATAATATTGTTTAGGTTTTCTATATTTTTACTGTTTGTTTGTTTGTTTGTTTTTTTCTTGATATAGAGATGAGGTTTCTCCATGCTGGTCAGACTGGTCTTGAACTCCCAACCTCAGGTGATCCACCTGCCTCCCAAAGTGCCGGGATTACAAGTTTACTGATTTTTAAGTTTAAATCCCAGCCTCCCAAAGTGCTGGGATTACAGGCTTACTGATTTTTAAATTTCTATTTGTTCTAGCATGTACTAAGAGAGAAATATTTCCATTTATATTTGTGGATTTCCATTTATATTTGTGGATTTGTGTATTTCTTCTTTCAGTTCTCTCACTTTTTGCCCTATGTGTTTTTAAGATACTTCACTAAGTGATTGCATATTTAGGATTTTAAATTTTCTTGATGAATCCTAATGCTATGATATTTTTTAATCCCTGAGAATATTTCTTGTTCTGAAGTCTACTTTATCTAATACTAATTAAGTAACTCAAGATTTTTGTTGATTAGTATATATTTTTGTTGATTGGTATATATTTTTCCACCCTTTGGCTTTTAACCTATCTATATCTTTCTATCTGAGGAGGAGTTGTAATCCAATCTGTTAACCTCTGCCTTAATTTTAGTATTTAGACCACTTAAACTTAATGCAATTATTGATGTGGTTAGAATTAAATTAATAATCCACAATTAGTCTTCTGTTTGTCTCACCTCATCTTTGTTCTCTTTTTCTTCTTTCTTGACTTCCTCTCAGTTAATTGAGGAATTTCTATAATTTCAATTTAGCTCCACTATTGACTTATTAGCTATTCTTCCTTTTTATTTTATTTAGTACTTTCTCTAGGGGATTGATATATGTCTGCAACATACAACAGTCTACCTTCAAATAATATTACACTATGACACAGTTAGCATGGAAAACAATACAGTTGTATATTTCCATTTTCTTCTTCTCATCATTTGAACTATAATTGTCATATAGTTGACTTCTACCAATGTTATTAACCCTAAAGTGCACTCATTTTTTTTTGCATTAAATTGCCAACTATAACAAAGGTCAACAAATAAGAAAAAAATATTCTATGTTCATTCTCACTTTTATTGTGACAATCTTAATGTTTTTGTATAGATTTAAATTTATACCTAGTGTCATACTCCTGCCTAAAGAAATTCCTTTAAAGTTTCTTTCGTTGCTGGTTTAAGCTTTTGTTGGTCTGTAAGTCTTTTTGTAAGCCTTCATTTTTTTGAAAAATATTTTGCTGGATATAGAACACTAGGCTACATTTTTTTCTTTCATTCCTTTAAGGTATTATTTTTATTTGTTTGTTTTCTAGCTTGTATAATTTCTGTAGAAAAGTATCTTCTAAATCTTGTATTTGTTCCCTTATATGTTTTGTTTCTTCTCCTAACTCCATAGCTGTCTTACAGCTTTTCTTATTGTTTTTATTTTCTACAGTTTGATTTTAGTGTTTTTAGGAAAGAATGTGCATTTGTATGTGTATGTGTGTGTGTGTGTGTGCATGTGCGCGTGCACACACACGTGCATGCTCACATGCACATTATTATCCAGCTTATCATTTGAGGTTCTTGGAGCTATTGTCATTCCTTTTGGAAAATTCTTAGCCATAATGTTTTCATTTATTTCTTCTGTTCCATTTTCTCTCCTTATATGTTTTCAATTATAATATATTAAGTCATTTTATATTGTTTCATGGCATGTGGATACTCTGTTCTGTTTTATTCATTCTTTCACTTAATGCTTCACATTTTTATTTTGTATTTTAAGTTAATTCAGTTTTGCTTTTTCTGTGTATAGTCTACTGAAAAATACATTAAAGGAATTCCTCATCTTGGTTACCATGGGTTTTTAAGATATTTTAAAAATTAGAGTATTTTAATTATTTTTCCCATTTATTAATGCACATGGTCTATCTTTTCTACTAGATATTTTGATATATTTATCCCCATTATTTTAACTCCTCTCTCTGCAGGTCCAACAGAGTCCATCTGTGTGTCTATTTCTGTCAACTGCTTTATGTCTTAACAATGAGTTGCTTTCTTTTGCTTTTCATGTGTTTCTAAATTTTTATTGACTACTGGACTGTAGTAGAAGAACAGTAGAGACTGAAATATGAAGTATTTTTGCCCTGAAATAGTCATGCCTCATCTTCTCTAAGGCTATTAATATGGAGATGAGAAATATGAATATGAAGACTGACCTAATGGTCAATAACATCGGTGACTGTGCCTTCTTAGGCTTGTTGTTGCTGTAGTTAGCTGCAGACTTCAGATTGTTTTCAGCAGTGAGTCTCCTGCTACCTTGTTTGCTGTGTGGCCTGAAGTGTTGAAGTTCTCTTGATGTTTCTTCTTTACTTTCAGTTTTGCTTCAATAGTTCCCAAATACATGAGCAACATTAGAAGACTGTCTCCACACTCTTGCTTTTGACCCAGCAGTATACTGATTTGCATGTTATTTAGTGTTGGGCTTGTCATGGGAACAAACAGATACTTTTGATTCTCTTGTTCCAGCATCACTCTTAGGTAGGTTAATGCACTCCTGAGCCTCCAGGCTGAAAGTTTCTCTGTGTCCTTGTGCTTCCTCACTATGGCAGTCCTATCCTGCCTTGTATCTGTGAGAGCAAGGGGAAGAAATTGGCCTTAGGCAGGAAAGAGTTCAGTGATGACTGCAAGATCCTAGGCCTATGCAGATTTTCTGCCACTTCCCTAGAAAAATATGGCCTTTGCTTCTACTCTTCCCTCAGCAGCAATGTATCTTTGCTTGGGACAGGTGGCAGGAGAGTTTTCTGTTTCAACCTTAGTGGTAGGCTGCTTTTGCTTATTAAGTGCAATGCAGGTGCCGGGTAATGGGTGAGGGGATTTCCAACCTTCCCTGCCTCTAAGAGACCAAGAGCTTTTGCTTCTATGTCTTGCCTAATTGTAGTTTAACATTGTCTGAGCACCAGGGCCAAAATGGTTTCCTGCCCTTTCTCCAACAGCTTAAAGCTATGGGTACCTAAACAAGAAAAGTCTAGGAAAGAAGATGGGGTTTTTGTTTGTTTTATTCTCTCTCAGTTCTTCCCTGCTCCCATCTTTCTTGTGAACACCAGTTGGAGGTCAGAGAAAAGAGCTTGCTGTGACTCAGCTTGTGTCTGAGGGTCTAAGGGATGCTAGCTCATAGGTCTTTAAGAATTTGTTGTAATATTAACTGTTTTCTTCTAACCTGCTTCTTGTGCTCCAAAAATGCTTTACTTCCTAGGTCTCACGTATCCTCACAGGGGCTGTTAACTCTGGAATTCTATTTACCTGCTTTGACCTTCGACCTCAGCTCTCTAATGGGCTCCAGGGAAGTTACTGTTTTCTAGATTATTCAGCTTTACCTTGTGTTAGGGTTGCTCTCAGGTGATTTTTTACATTCTGTAGTCCCTTCAATGTGCATTAGGGTTTCCTACCTTTCTGTGCAGTCTGATAAGAAAGGAAGTGCTGGAAAAATTTACCATTGGATTTGCAACATGACAGTCATTGGTAACCTGAGAAGTATAATTTCAGTAGAATGGTGGTGGTCGTGGCTTGATTTGGGAGTGGGTTCAAGGGAGAACAAAGGGAGAAAAAGAGTTAGAGGCTAAGTTTAGATAATTTTTGTAGGGACTTTTCCTGGTAAAGGGTAGTGAGAGATTAGGTAGCAGCTAAAGTGGGGAGGGTTTATTGCTGGAGATATGTCTTTGGGTAGGGGTTTGGCCTTTGTTTGGAGCATGAAGAATTTCTCTAACAAAGCAGGAGGGAAGGAAGAATATTTAGACACTGACACTGGTAGGTGAGAGGATGTGCGGGGGGAAACTTGTGAAGGTTTTTTTGTGACTGCTTCTATAGCTTCAGTGCCTGAGAAGGCAGGTATCAGGTGAGAGTGAGGACCATGTTAAGGGTTTGAGAACAGCTACAAAGGTGTGAATTAGTAATCTGTTGGGAATGTGAATGGACTAAGATTTGAGAATGACAGTTTTCCACCATTTAAAGCTAACTAAGGAGGAACAACAATGGCAAAACTTTTATTTCTCTGCTCTCTTCCATCTGTTATCCTTATACAAAAATAAATTTCATAGCTTTGTAGTCATTTGTTTTGCATGTGTGCTGTGCAATGCTAACGCAGCAACTGAAATGTTAAAAAAGGTAAATGATCCACTTATTTGGCACCTAAAGGAAAAAATTACAGAGCTATTAATGATTCTGGTTATCTTTATGTTATATAAGTGCTGCCCTAGTATTCTTCTGGCACCACTGGTACACATGATCTGGTGAATAAGGAAAACAGGCTATGATTATGGTTCATTTGGCTTGAACACCTTGCTGGCACTTCCAAATAATATACTTCACCACTGTTATCAGAAATCTTCTGTGTACTTCACCACTGTTATCAGAAATCCTCCGTGAATTCCCCCAAATGCATAGTGACACTTCTGGAACCACTTTGTAACAACTTAATTTTTCTCCTAGGAACCAAATATGATAATAGATTATGACCAGTTTTCTTAAGCAAAGTGTAGCAAAGTCACTGTGCTCTTTTCTAAAACATAGGTTGTACTCCTCCCTCTGCATTGAGGGAAGAGTAGCATCTGCATAGCATCTGCTCAGAGTTCCTCTGTTTGGGAATTCTATAAGAATTAAAGAGGAAAGAAACATGAAAAGTGGCTCAACAGTCAAGGACAGTTTTATTTTAGAGAAAACAAACCTGAGAGGGGCTTCTGGCTGAGTTAGGACAGAGCCTACTCTTTTACAGACTAAGAGTTTTTTTAAGGATTTAGAGTAGGAGGCTTTATCAGAGGCTTGGACTGCTTCTGCGTCTCTTTTTGTGCTTATCTGGGAAGGAGAGTTTTGTGTCTGTTCCTGTACATCTTTCTGCAGCTGCAGGCATACCCTCCTCCCCCTGCCCCAGTCTGCTTTTAGCTTCCCTATCTTAGTGCACCTGAAGGGAAAGGAATGTGCTTATTAAGGCCCACTATTTTACTGGGGTCCATTGTATGAGGTGAAGTTTGGCAGCTACCCAAGAGAATTTCCCCCCACCTCCCTCTGTGCCTGAGCTGTCTTAACTGTGTTTTACTGTTTGCTCTTTCTGGCTGCTTGTTGTTAGAAGAGAAGTGATTTCCTTGAAATCCATGAGGCTAGAAAGGGAGCTGGAACTTAACATGGTGGTATTTGTCAGAGATGATGGTGCTCCTGCTCTGTCAAATTCTATTTGCAAACTCTTATTACTTCTGGTGTCTGCAGGTAGATTGGCAGGGGGAGGGGGATTTGTCCCTTTGCATCTTAGACAAATTTATATTATAATCAGACTTCACCAGAGGCCCCAAACTTCTGTCCAGAGAAAATAATAAAAAGATCAGAACACTCCAAGAACATACACTTAGTGCTCCCTAATGTTTTAAGCTGTGGTCTGTGGATGTGTGTGTTGGGGGGACACCCCTCCATGATCTTCCTCCAAGAGATGGTGTGAACAATTCTGGCTATTCATGCAATTAAAGATAACCATGTTCAAGTAAATATGTGGAGGCAGGATAGATAATATCTGGATGTTGCTTAACATTTTCTTTGGCAGGACAAAAAGGGACTGAGAAAAGTTTTGGTTATTTCTTTCTCTCTCTGACCTGGCATTGCCATCCTGTGGCTTTTGAAAAGAATCAAAGTCAAGTGTTTTATAGATAAAGGAGTTTGGTAGTACCAAGTTTGGCAGTAACGAGAACAACTTTACACAGCCTAACAGCTCAGTTCTCTTAACATGCAAATACTCTCTAAAAAGTAATTTTCACAGAGTCAACAATTTGAAAGCATCAACAAACATTTGAATGGTAGTAGTAATCTTTGCATCGTGACTGAATCTCACCATGGCTTAATCGTATGGGATTAAATCATGAGTAATGCAGAAGTTCACTCTGTGGAGCTAACCTCCAGATCCTAACCCTGTACTCTCCACCTCTTATGATCTGTTGTCTCTCTGCCTCTGGGCAGCTTAATTCAGTCTCTTGCCAGTCTTGTTGATCTCTTGGAATTCACAGCTTGTGCTCACACTTCATTTTCTTTCAGGTTGGAAAACTCTGAAATCTTTTCTTCTTGAAGTCCTTACTACTCTAGAATATGCTATGCATATGTCACCTATACATGGAATCTTCCTCTCTGATTTTGTTTTTATTTTAGATTTCCACCCCGTACCCATATTGAATGAAAGATCGCATTATATAATTGATTTCTAGATTTCTTGATAACCAGTGCTGATAATTAAGTCCTCGTTTGGGATAGAAAATAGCAAAAGACCACAAAATGATTGTCACTGCTAAAGTGGACTAAAACCTTGTTTGCAGGCACCTCAGCTATTACCTTCTACACATTATAGTTGAATTATTTATCTGTTCTCTGCTTGGTTCACATATGCCCTTGTAGATTGATCAACGGCTCTTACATGCATGGTACAGCTCACCTCATCCTTTCAATCAGTCTTTGAACATAGATTTGAATCTACTGATTTATATTGGCCCAGCTTGGCTCCCTTTAGGTAATACACCAAGACCTCTCCTAGAATTAAGCATATCTACCAGGATTTTGAAGGTGGATGCACAATTTCTTTCAGATTTAGACTCACAGATCTTTAGTTATATTAATTTCAAAAAGTCTTTAGATTCATACAGATTTGGGTAAAATTCTGGATCTACCAATTACCAGCAGTATGACCTGGGGCAAGTTCCTAACATTCTCTAGGCCTGAATTCTATCTTCTGTAAATTTTTTATGCTCAACAAGTGTTAGCAATTATTTAATATTTTTATTTTTAAAAATGATATGATAGTATGGTAATGGACATAAATCATGTATATATAATAAGCAAGATGTGGTAGACATTAGTACTATTCACTAATATTTGGTTTTCCTGTCATTCTGGTTGCACAGGAGGATTAAAGCTTCCTGTCCCCTGGAAGCTAAGCATGGCCATGTGACTTACATTTGGTTAATGAAATATTTAAGAGCTGAGGTATGTGACTCCCATTGTACTCCCATCTCTTTCTCTCCCTGCCTGGGTCATTGCAGAATTAATCGTTGTTAAGGCTGAGCCAACACATGAAGTACTGGTGTTTTGGAAAGATTAAGCCATTTCAATTTTGGTATCATTTATTACCAAAGCTTAATTTTCTTACCGTGAATGATTCACACACTCAATGAAGGAAAAAGTGGTTAACATAAGTGATTGTTTCTCAAATAAGCTTGTCAAGAAAAGTTAGAGTCTTAGTTACGGTTAAGAGAAATTAGCTCTAGGATTGGCAGGGAGTAGTTTAAATATAATATCCTAAGACCTGTGGTGAACTCATGTTTTGACTGAGCTGGCTCTGATAGCAGAAAGTAGCAGAGATAGAGAGGTAAGTTAGACACAGCCACTGTCCCAGTTTTGGGGAGAATGCCATCTAGTCACTGTAGTATAAAGAGGTCCTGTTTCCAGGAAGCACAAATTGTCAAGATGCAACCACCTATAGGAAGGGATTCAATGAAGAAGTCCAGCTACAGAAGGTGAACCAAAATTTGTATTAGAAAAATGAGACAGAAACCCAGGTGTTGAACCTAGTAAATGTGGTATTGTTGGAACCAAGGGTTGTAGTTTAATGGAATGAAAATGCTGAACTGTACTATCCTTTAGAATAAAATACTAAAAGTGTTGCATTGTGTTCTAAAAACTCTAGACTCCAACTATTAGACAAATGCAACCCAAATTGCCTGAGCAAGTAGTCATAAAATTAGCTCAGTTTAGTATGCCTTTCACTTTTGAAATTTCATTAGGTCTTGATAAAATTTTAGTAATTACAAATAATGTACTATAATAATTCAACATGAAATAGTATAGCTTGAAAGGGAGAAACTGGGCCCTGCAAGAAATGATCATGTCACAGAAATTATTAGTTTTATATTATAGCGACATTGAAAGCTTGAAGAAAAAGAATCCTTAGGGATTTTTATTTGTCTGTCAGGAAGAATAAATTGATGGAGCAAATCATGCCATTTAAAGATTAAGTTGTAGCAAGAACATTATTAGCAAAGGTTTAGCCACCTTATGTGGGAGTGCCAGCCTCATTCAAATTTTTCAGAAATTGCTCCAGGACCTGCTACCATGATATATATATTTTTCCTTTCTGCTCTGGTTCCCTTTGGTCAAACATAAAAACTATTGTTCTAAAGCTTAATAATTCTTTTTAGCTGCTGTTGCTGCTTATTAACATAATTGCTGAGGTTGCCAGGGACCAGTGTTGATGGTACCACTGTTTGTAGAAGGTGTACAGAAGAGGAAAAACCCGAAATAACATAGCTTAAATAAGATAGACATTTATTTCTCTTCCTCAAAAGAGCAGTCTAAGGCTGGTACAGTGGCTTTGTGGCCAGCAGGGATCCCAGTCTCCTTCAGGGCTAAGCTCTGTCATTCTAGTTGTTGATTTCCACCTACAAGATTATTTCCTTTGTTGCAAGCCACCAGCTGGAGGAAATGTAGAAGGGCAAACATAACTTTCTTTTTTCTTTCTTTGTTTTTTTTTGAGATAGAGTTTCACTCTTGTTGCCCAGGCTGGAGTGCTATGGCACCATCTCAGCTCACTGCAGCCTCCACCTTTTGGGTTCAAGTGATTCTCCTGCCTCAGCCTCCCAAGTAGGTGGAATTACAGGTGCCCGCACAACTCTCAGCTAATTTTTTGTATTTTTAATAGAGATGGGGTTTCACTGTGTTGGCCAGGCTAGTCTTGAACTCCTGATCTCAGGTGATCTACCTGCCTCAGCCTCCCAAAATGCTGGGATTACAGGCGTGAGCCACCGCACCTGGCCAGGGCAAACATAACTTTCTACCATCCCATCCACTTCCATTAAAGAGGTTTCCTGGTAGCTCCATACAGCATTTCTATTTACATTTCATTGGCTTAGTCTTAACCATGCCTAGATGCAAGGGGAGCTGAGAAACTCAGCGCTTAATTCCGGGGAGCAGAAAGGAGTTTCTACTACTCTGCTTGTAATGAAGATAGAAAATAGGTATCAAAATGCAATTAGCTGTCTTGTCATAACCACCCAAAACACTGGCAAAAGTGCTACTGAAGATTTGATTTCAGTGTCCCTTTGGGATTTTTTGAAATCAAAAGAGCATTTTTAATTAAAAATATACATAGTTATTGTATAGTACATAGAACATAAGGTGACATAAAAAAGAGCATTAAGTTTTTTCTATAATGGCACCTGTAGAAGTAACCACTAGCATATTTTGATGATATCCTTTTGGTTTTTCACATTACATATTTATATGCCTATATAGCTATCTACATAAACTACATGTGTTGCATAGTATACATATGTACAAATACACATAAAACATAATTTTAAACATATTCTAATATTGTTTTATTCATATTTTCACTTAACATTTCCTTATATTATTAATTTGTTTTGGAAACTGTATTTAAAACTATTTATTGCTCAATAATATTCCATCATATCAAAGGTTTTACATTTATATGTTTTCAAATATTCTATAAATATGCTATACCTGAGTTTTCAATTTTAGTCCTCATATAATAATAAACATTGTGTTTTTATATATTTAGGTCCCTTTGGATTAATTTCTTAGTATTAATTGCTAGAAACAACTGTTCTGTCAAAGATTTAATATTTTGAAAATGTAATATTATGTTTATATTCAGATAATTTTATAATTGAGAGTGTTTAGTGTGAACCCAGAAAATCTGAGAGAGTCTCAGTTAATTTGGAAACTTTATTTTGCCAAGGTTGAGGACATGCACATGTGATACAGCCTCAGAAAGTCCTGATGACATATGCCTAAGGTGGTCAGAGCACAGTTTGGTTTTATACATTTTAGGGAGAAATGAGACATGAGTCAACATGTGAGATGAATATTGGTTTGGTCTGGAAAGGTGGGATAACTGGAAACAAAGGTGGGAAGACTTGAAGCAAGCTGGTAGGGGCTTCCAGGTCATAGGTAGATAAGAGACAAATGGTTGCATTCTTTTTTTTTTTTAATGATGCAAAGTTTATTTTTCAAATAAATTGGTTCTGCTATGATTTATTCTTAGTAGAAATGGGGAAACTAGAGAGAAAATTTAGATTCTAGCCCTGACCATGGTTTCAGTTTTTTAAAATTATTATTATACTTTAAGTTTTGGGGTACATGTACAGAACGTGCAGGTTTGTTACATAGGTATACACATGCCATGGTGGTTTGCTGCATCCATCACCCGCCATCTACATTAGGTATTTCTCCTAATGCTATCCCTCCCCTAACCCCCACCCCCTGCTAGCCCTCCCTTAGCCCCCACTCCCCAACAGGCCTCAGTGTGTGATGTTCCCCTCCCTGTGTCCATGTGTTCTCATTGTTCAACACACACTTATGAGTGAGAACATGTGGTGTTTGGTTTTCTGTTCTTGTGTCAGTTTGCTAAGAATGATGGTTTCCAGCTTCATCTATGTCCCTGAAAAGGACATGAACTCATCCTTTTTTGTGGCTGCATAGTATTCCATGGCATATATGTGCCACATTTTCTTTATCTAGTCTATCATTGATGGGCATTTGGATTGGTTCCAAGTCTTTGCTATTGTGAACAAAGCCACAGTAAACATATATGTGCATGTGTCTTTATAATAGAATAATTTGTAATCCTTTGGGTATATACCCAGTAAGGAGATTGCTGGGTCAAATGGTATTTCTATTTCTAGGCCTATGAAGAATCTCCACACTGTCTTCCACAATGGTTGAACTAATTTATAGCGCCCCACCCCCAGCAACAGTGTAAAGGTGTTCCTATTTCTCTATATCCTCTAGAACATCTGTTGTCTCCTGATTTTTTAATGATTGCCATTCTAATTGGCGTGAGATGGTATCTCAATGTGGTTTTGATTTGCATTTTTCTACTGACCAGTGATGATGAGGTTTTTTTCATGTTTGTTGGCTACATAAATGTCTTCTTTTGAAAAGTGTCCATTCATATCTTTCCCCTACTTTTTCGTGGTTTCTTTTCTTTGAGATGGAGTCTTGCTCTTTCACCAGGCTGGAGTACAGTGGCACGACCTCAGCTCACTGCAACCTCTGTCTCCTGGATTCCAGCAATTCCCCTGCCTCAGCCTCCTGAGTAGCTGGGACTACAGGCATGTGCCACCATGCCCAGCTAATTTTTGCATTTTAGTAGAGACAGGGTTTCACCATGGTCAAGATGGTCTCAATCTCCTGACCTCATGATCTGCCCACCTCAGCCTCCCAAAGTGCTGGGATTACACATGTGAGCCACCAATCTTAGCCATTTGTTTTATTCTTGTTAATTTAAGTTCTTTGTAGATTCTGGATATTAGCCCTTTGTCAGATGGGTAGATTGCAAAAATTGTTTCCTATTCTGTTGGTTGCTGGTACAATCTAATGATAGTTTATTTTGCTGTACAGAAGCTCTTTGTTTAATTAGATCCCATTTGTCTATTTTGCCTTTTGTTGCCATTGCTTTTGGTGTTTTAGTCATGAAGTCCTTGCCCATCCCTATGTCCTGAATGGTATTACCTTGGTTTTCTTCTAGGGTTCTTTATGGTGTTAGGTCTTACTTTTAAATCTTTAATCCATCTGGAGTTAATTTTTGTATAAGGTGTAAGGAAGGGATGCAGTTTCAGCTTTCCGAATATGGCTGGCTAGTTTTCCCATCATGATTTATTAAATAGGGAATCCTTTTCCCATTGCTTGTTTTTGTCAGGTTTGTCAAAGATCAGATGGTTGTAGATGTGTGGCATTATTTCTGGGACCTCTGTTCTGTTCCATTGGTCTATATCTCTGTTTTGGTATCAGTACCATGCTGTTTTTGTTACTGTAGCTTTGTAGTAGAGTTTGAAGTCAGATAGCGTGATGCTTCCAGCTTTGTTTTATCACTTAGGATTGTCTTGGCTATGTGGGCTCTTTTTTGGTTCCATATGAAATTTAAGATGGTTTTTTACAATTCAGTGAAGAAAGTCAATGGTAGCTTGATGGGGATAGCGTTGAATCCATAAATTACTTTGGGCAGTATGGCCATTTTCACAATATTGATTCTTCCTAATCATAAGCATGGAATGTTTTTCCATCTATTTGTATCCTCTCTTATTGCCTTGAGCAGT
>CAUYLG010031196.1:0-84405 GCA_963573385.1 Cacajao melanocephalus | reverse complement strand
GGAGAGAGGAAGGGGGAGGGGAGGGAAGTGAGGGAGGAGAGGGGAAGGGGGAGGGGAAGAAGAGGAGGGAGGGGAGGGGAAGGGGAGGGAAGGGGAGGGGAAGGGAGAGAGGAGGGAAGGGGAGGGGAAGGGGAGGGGAAGGGGGAAGGGGAGGGAGAGGAGGGAGGGAAGGGAAGGAGAAAGAAAGGAAGGAAGGAAGGGAGGAAGGGAGGGAGGGAGGGAGGGAGGAGCAATTTCAAGAGTTTTATTTTGCTTGACAATTTCCATCTCTATTTTGGACCCTAAACAAAAATTTCAGATTATCTGAAAACTCAATTTCCATCTCTATTTTGGACCCTAAACAAAAATTTCAGATTATCTGAAAACTCAGAAAACATGTGGTAAACTAATTTTTGAATAATACAGATTTTCAAATAACATGCTCAATGCTTTTCTTCACCCTCCAGGACCCTTTTCTGATGAAGTATTGATTAAACTTAAAGGATTAGGCCCCATTTGTGAATCTGAGAAAGGAGACTGTATTTGTGATCCAGAACATCTGGAAACACGGGAAAGTTGTCATCAGTTTGTCTGGCATATCCTGATTTTCTGGACCCCTGTAATCGCTCTCTGTTTTCAAGTCCTCTGCTTCCTTCTTGTAGCCACTGTGTTGGCATTCCCTTGGGAAACACTGGATACCGTTTTCACCGCCATTGCAAGGAAAATAAAATCTCACTCAGAGCTTTACTCAAAGTTGTTCTTGGCTTTCACGATAGCGCTGAAGTGGAAGTTCACCAAATTACACAAATGAGATCCTCAGAGAATTTGTAAAACTTCTGCATGACTTCATTTACATGTGGAATGTAAAGTCATCGAGCACATAGAAGCAGAGAGGGGAATGGTGGTTACAAAGGCTCGGGGAGGGATGGAGAGTTGTTGGTCAAATGGTACAAAGTTTCAGCTAGACAGAAGAAATGAGTTTTTTGAGATACATTGCACAGCATGGCAACTATTGTTAATACTGTAATGCATATTTCAAAATAGTTAAGACAGTAAATTTCAAAGTTTGCACCACAAAAAATGATAAGTATTTGAGGTGATGGACATGTTAATTAGCTTGATTTAATCATTCCACACTGTATACATATATTATAATATTACATTTCCATTAACATATACAATTATAATTTATCAACTACAAATAAATAAATGAAATTGGTAAAACTTCTTAACCTGTTAGTTGGCGACTTTTGGGTGTCCAAGGGTTGAAAATCACATCCAGTTTCTCAAGCTCTAGAAAAGGACTTGCTGGCTTCTGAGGTCTGGAGCTGCGGGCCCAGGGCGAAAGCTGATGTGACCCTGGCCCTAGCCTCTCCCCTTGAACTTGTGGATGGATCCTGGCCCTGCATTCTCCCCCTGAACTTGTGGATGATCAAGCAGACCTGGCAGAGCCAATGCTGCCAGAAGAGCTGGCAAAGGACATTTCTCAATGTCGTAACCGAGCCCGAGTCTCTAAGACCATGGTTATTTGCAGGGTGTTATTGTCCATTACGGAGTTTAAACACCAGCCTCTCTTGCTTTTCAATACAAAATGTCATATTTCTATGACTTGGCTCATCTGTCGGGGTTGGTGCAGCCCTGACTTGCAGCAGGAAATGTGGACTGTCCTTAGCAGGCTGAGGGAGCTCCTTGCTTGAGCAGTGGCCAGGGACACAGATCCCTCTGAAGGCAGAAGTGACCCTTCATCTGGGTGGTTACACCTGGGCTGTTCTGCCTGTAAGTTCCCAGGCTGTTCCAGACCATGGCCAGTTGAGGGCAATTCCCCAGAGTGACACAAGTCCCTGGAGGCAGGAGAGTGAGAAAGGGCCCATTTGACTGAGAGAGCCAGGTTTCCCTCCTCACCCAGTAAGAGATCCCGTCCGAGGGGCTTTTTCTCTAGATTTTTGCCCTGTCCCTCCCCAGCCCTGTGACTTGCTCTGGATAATGGGAGGACAGCAGACTCAACGCAAGCAAAGGGCTTGTGACTGCTTGCTTTGCCACACTTCTGCCATCCTCAGGAGAAGAGCAAGCCAGGCTGCCTTGTTACCCCAGGAGGAGGGGAGAGACACCAGAAAGCACCGTTTGCAGCTGGAGTGCAGGTCTTTAGACTTATAAGAGCTAAGCAATGGCTGTTGGTTTTGGGGGGGGGGGTTGTTGTTATTTTGAGACACAGATGTACACCACCACATTTCGCTACATTTTTTTTCTTTTTCTTTTTCTTTTTTTTGTAGAGAAAGGGTCTCACCATGTTGCCTAGGCTGATCTCAAACTCCTGGTTGAGCTCTTGAGTTTTGAGAAACTTTTACAGATTAGTACTTTGAGGCAATTGCTTGCCAATACTTCCTATTGGATTTTCCCATGGGGGCTCATTTTGACCAACTTCATCGCAACTTTACCTATGAATAGAAGAAATTCTGAAGGCAGAAAGCACTGGAAGAACAAATAAATAGTATTTTACCTATTCTCTGCCCTTCCTCTGTGGTCTCCCACACCTGAATCTCAAGTGATGAGTGCTTAAATGGAAGAGATGCTCCAGAGAGAGAGGAGCAGTCCTCTGGCTTCATTCCAGGTCCTGTTTTCCTTTATAACTTAGAGGCCTGCATATTCCCCAAAGCCCTCAAGGCCTAACTGGTAATAGAGCTCTCCTGTGATCACCATCAGCCCCCTGGCCAGCACCATTTTAGGGCTGGGCTGCATTACATGCATGACTCACATAGGAGGATAGGCGTTGCTTCCAAAAAGGACTCTGACACACAGAGATTATCAATGAATGGCAAGGCAGCAAAACCATAGTGATGAGGCAGCTTGTTAGTGAGTCCACTCTCCACCTTGTAGCTTACATTGGGTGTGAGAAAGCTGAGCTGAGGTGCTCCAATCATGAAGCCCACAGGGGCAGGAATGTTTTAACACAAGACACAGCTCCAAAGCCCCAGGCCCCTTCCTGCCTGTCACCCCTGGTGCCCTGACTGTCCCCAGGGCACAGTCTCTCCTCTCAGGATAGAAGCAGCTCTTTCCAAGAGTACTTTGGTTATCCTTGGTGCTGCATACACTTCCCAGGCCCGGGCTCTGTCCTCTGGGCCCACTATTTCTGGCTGGCTTGTACAGCCTGTTCCCACACTCCCATCTCTTGAACATTCAGTATCTCTGAACCTACGTGAAGATCCTGTTTCTTTGTCTGAAAACCAAAACTGCCACCACTACATTGTCTCCACATTTTATCTTACTTTTTCCCTTGAATCCTTTTATCCAATCCAGAAAATTCTCAGTTGTCTATCTTCTTTATTATAAAATCTTAATTTCGCAACTTCTCCCCCCGCCATTTTTCCCTTTTATTTAAAACATATGCCAATTCATGTTTTCTTGCTTCCACTGTATTTTGCTCCTCCTGAAACCCCCACGTGGTCCACAGAGGACATCGTTGGTAAAAGCCGCTAATTGCCTTGTCCCCATTCTGTATTGAATTATTATTTATGCCACTCACACTGCTAGACTTCAAGTCCTTTGATGACTAGGAACTTTTCAATTTGTTTGGTTTATTTCCTCTGCTGTGCAGTTCTGTGTTCACTTACTACTCTAAACAGAATAATGAAGGAATAACAATGCGAAACCCAAAGGAATAAAATTATGCTTTTCTTAAAAGGCACAGAGGAAAATTGGGGCATTGTAAATTACTCTGGTGCTTTTCACTTCTACAGTGTCACAGAAGTTACCCTTTTAGCATTTTGCTCTGGTCAAGTCTTGGTGTGGAGACAGACAGAGCTGGGGGTGGGGAACAGAGGTGGGATAGCTCCTGGGTGGGGAAGGGTTCACTCCCAGGGAAGATGGCATCAGGAAGCCTATATGAAGGGCTCGGCAAACACCATGCTGCAGGTGGGTTTCCTGATAACCTAGAACCACACCAGATGTTGTGCTGAGGGAGGCAGAGCAGGTGTGTGTCCTCTACTTTGCTGAGACCCTTCTGCCCCAACCTTCCTTTCCCAAACCTTTTGTCTTCAGCCTGGTGACAAGCTACTCAAGCACTAGGCACTGGCATTCTCTCCAGTTATGTTCTCCCTGCAGAATCTTCCTTTCCTTTCTCTTACCAAAATTATTTTCTATCAAATGTAATAGCTTCAATGTACTCAGTTGCCCAGAGCTTCACAGACTCAGAGCTAATATATTCTGGAGGTTCAATAAATTATCTCACTTAATCCTCACAACAATGCTGCTCTGAAATAGGTGTTTTTATTATCTTCATTTTACAAATGAGAAAAGCGAAGCCCTAAGAGAGTTCATAACTCATCCAAATTTACAAACTCAGCTGAGATTTAGTCCCAGGTGGCCTGACTCCCAAACCTACATCTTTCTACTGTTCTGCCTTTCTCCCTCGCGGTGGTTGACCTCAGCAAAGTATTTAGACAATGTTGCTCAGGAAAATAAGGAATTTCAGGTTGTAAAAACATCAGCCTTTTAGGCAGAGACTTTCTCGCACCTTGGAAACCCTAATGCCTGGCACATGATACGGGCTCAATAAATACTGGTCGGATGAATAAATGACCCGCCTGTCCACAGCCACCTTCTCAGCGCAAACTGCATTGCTGAGCAGATTCCTGTCCCAGTGTCACAATGTCACAATCATCTATTAATAGAAGTCTGAAAGAGACCAAGCTTCTCCCAGCATTAACCAGTGCTACACTGCAGGGTCTGAACACAGAGCGTGTGGAATATGCCCATGTGTGCGAAGATGCCATCACCTTTCTTTCCCTGTAACCAAACAATTATCTTTCTAGCTCCCCATGTCCGTTAATGTTGGAAAATTTAGTCTTGCCAATTCATAAGTTCCTCGATTTTAGATTTGTTTTTCAAATACTTTTGGGTAGATTCAGCTGATTCAGGATTTGCCCCCCCCCCACCCCACCCCCCTGCCACCTTCTCTTTCCCTTCTCTCCTGCAGTGATGTAAGTTCCATGGAGAAAAACAGTTCTTCCGTTTAGCATTGAAATTATTTCTGAATAAAATGTTTTAAAGCCGTGGTCACGCTTCTATTGAGTGTTCTTGTCTCGCTTCCTGGAGCCTTACCAGTGAGGCTCACGTGGTCAGCACACGACCCATGGGACTAGATCCCAGACCATCCACCCCAGATTCCTGCTTTCAGCATCTACACCCCACTACCCATCATGCACAGCCACAGTAACACTCTCCACGGGGCCACTCCCTGGTCAGCCTCCACGCCTGCACGCTGGCTGACCTCACTGCCACCCCCACCAGGGTGTGCCCAATCCACTTGCTGCCAAAGGGCAGCATCTGCCCACGGGGTGCAGAGGTCAGCTGGGCCGGAGCTTCACGGAGGCCTCCAGGGGCCTGTGGGACTCCTGTAGAGATGCCTTAGATGCAAACACACCTCTACTTTTCTACATAAGGGATGCCTTTCCTCCCAGAAAACTGTCACAGACCCTGACACAATGTGTAGGAGTTATAAAATCACCCTGACACGGTAAAGTGGGAATTAAAGCCACCCTAGACTGGCATCCTTGTTGTGTACCTCCTATTTCAGTTTAGGGAATGAATAAGCCCCAATGTTTTTGTGACTTAACACAAATCAAAATTTCTCACATGGAAAGCAGCCCATCGCCCAGGCTCCCTGTTAGCAGCTCCATTCGTCTCAAGGCTCTACCATCCCTGGGCAGAAAGGGGATAAGGAAGCAGAAAAGGCATCCCTGATTCCCAAACCCTCAATGAGAAGGGGCAGCCTCTCTCCCACTCACCTGTTCACATCCCAGAAGCTGCATCTCTGCCCTGCCTCCCTCTGCTCTTCTCTTCTCCCACAGTTGACCCAGTATTCTGGGATGGCTGCAGGGGACTCACAGTAAACCAGACGTTGGCAGGAGACTACGCCTCACTGACACCAGGTGGAACCTCATGGCTGCCAGGGAGCCAAGTGATGATGACAAATAAACCTGGGTTAGGCTCCCCAACCTTCCTCTCACATGCTAGGTAACCTTGTGCTTGTTACTCAACTTGTATTCTTCTTTCCTTATGTATATCTTCAAACACCTCCCTCAGGAGGGTGTATGAAGATACACATAAGGCATTCAGCACAATATTTGGCTTGTGTTACATGCTTAATAAACATTAGCTATAATGTTTATTGTTGTCTCCTAGTCAGATTGCTTAGAAACAAGAAACCTGGGCTGGAGATTTACGGATGTGTGCTCTTGGGGAAGTCCCTTGACTTCTCTACATTCCAGCACAAACCTATGCAAATTGAGAGCGTTTTACAAAACGCCCTTGTAGGCCAGAGGAAGCTCCAGCAGACAGTAAGGATATGGCACCAGACAGCAAGGATAAGAAGATCAACCAAAGGAGTTGGCTGTCTGTGCTCCAGGCAGAACCTCATCTCTAGAATCTTTGCAAGTTCTCTGTTCACCAAGTCCTAGTGGTTTGCTTGGGCCCATCAGCATTTCATTGGTAACAGTTTGCTAAGGAGCCTATGGCAACAACCAGCCCCGCCGGAAGGGCCCGGTGACCACCACAGCCACTGTCAGCATATCTGAGCCAGCACAGGCAACATGGCCCTTCCCAGACCCAGCCAGAAGGAAACTCACTTTGAAAGGCCCAGGAACCTATCTGAGTAAGTTCGAGGTGACCTGACACCTCAGCAGTGGCCAGGCCATTTGCTATTACTCTCAATACTTGAATGCCTAGAATTCTAAATGTCCTGTCGTGGCTAATTTATTGGGTATTCATTGTAATTATCTCACTTGTAATGAATTCATTTGGTATTAATTTCGATGTCATATGTATGGTACTTTCATAAGAATTACCGTATGATTCAGCATTAATTAATCTATCTTTAAAGTGGAATGTTAACAATCAATTCATATTACTCGGATCCTTAAACCACTGGCAGAGCCTTTATTATAATCATTATTATTTACGAACTGTGCAAGGTATTTTCTAATATGTGCATTCACAGGTTTCTCCCGACATCCCCTTCCACTATCTATACATCACCGCTGCCTTCCAAATAGATTTGTCTAATCAATACCTCAGTGTCCTTATCTTTAAAGATGTCACCTTGTGTTTGCAGCTGTTAGCCTGTCATTACAAGTAAAGATCTCTGAGCTGCTTCTGTAGCATATTTTTACACCACATTCATCTCAAGGACCATTCAGATAGGAAAAACATCAAGATATTTTCTATTAAACCATGAAAATATTCTCTTGATTGCTTAATGCACCTTATCACAGAGTGGTCGATTCACGAATAAACAAAATCATGTTTCTAAATGGGAACATTAGAATGAGATTACCTTGAGGAAAATGATATTTTAAGTCACGTGACTTCATGTGAGTATATTTGGTATATCGCCTCAAATATCCTGATGACAAGTGAAAAATGAAAAATAAGGCAGATGTTTGTCATCTTCTAACCAGACATTGGATATTGAAAATCCACAGCCCATCAGTTCTCTGATGCAAATGGGGAGGAGGAAAGACAAAACACCTCAATGCTAGAGAATAACACTCAGAAAACAAGCATGAAGTGGTAAATCATTGTAGAGCTGACAGTTCTTGAACTTGACCTTAAAGACCTCAACAGCAAAAGAGAGTTATTTTTAAATGGGTCAGGCCATGAACTTAATTTATGCAGGGTCTTGAGATATGAACCCAAAGCAAGGATGACATACATATATAATTTTGAATTAGACAGCTCATTTTATTAATTTCATTAATTCCACTCCAATTTTTGACATTGATTAGCCCTCCAGTATTTAATTTCCCAAATCCCCAGAGCAAATGCCTTATGTCTACTGAATTCATTTTTATTCCATAGGGGTGGGGTGTATATATGTGTAAAACACAGTATGACACAGGGCAAGAACAGTTTATCATAAAATACAGGATCCATTTTAATGCACATTCTTGTTGGCTGTTATCAGGAAGACAGTGTAAGCCTCCTCGAGATACTGTTTGTCTCACTCTTAGGGGATGACAGTATGATGTATATGATCCATCATGTTCATTTCCTTCATGTGTTCTTTGCCCTGTTGGGACAGGCATGAGATGATGGTAATCATATGAAAACTCAACATGATTGTTTATTGCAGAAGGTTTATTTAAGTCTGTCACCATGACCTGTATCCATTAGTAATCTTGCAGGTTCTTAAAGGGATACTGCACTGGTAGAAACAGCTGCATCAATGGAAAGACTAATCAGGCAAGTTTCGTAAAGAGTGTTTGTTGATGAGGCCTCGTGTTTCAAGTGCACAAGCAGAAAGCTCTCACCTGAGCCTTCCATCTGGGTGGTGTAGACAGGTGTGGCAATACCTCTGGAGTTAAATTTGCAGGTCCATAGAGTTTTACTCTGTTCCAAATCATGTTAAATGGTTGCAAAACAGGTACAAAAAGCCCGATGTTCTTGAAGTGTTAGCTTCTCAGCAGGAAAGTACTTGTGTGTCCAGATACATGAAATTAAATAGAAGACAAGTTATTTCTATGATTAGTTATGGTTTACACATGGCAATAGTGCTCCACAGACTTCAGTGCTACCTTATGGTTTGCAGAGGATTCGGCAGGTAAGTTGGGCAGGGCCAGGCTGGAATCTTCCAAGGGCCTCATTTAGTGAACCATCAAGGACTTCCCAAAGCATAACACATCTCCCTGCCTGCAGACTCTTTCTAAATAATGGAAGTTATTTTGGAATACCAAAATATATGGATGACTCAGTTAATTCCCTCACCTTCTATGTTAGGTGGCTAGAGCTGGGGCTGCCATAACAAAGTGCCACAGACTGGGTGACTTAAACAGCAGACTTAAATCGTCTCATACTTCTAAAGGCCAGAAGTCCAAAATCAAGGTGTAGACAGGGTAGGTTGCTTCTGAGAACTGTGAGAGAAAGACCATTCCAGGCCTCTCTCCTTAGCTTGTAGATGGCCGTCTTCTCCCTGTGTCCTCTTATGAAGAGGGTCTTCCCTCTGCTGGTGTCTGTATCTAAATTTTCCCCTCTTATAAGAATACTCACCGTATTGGATAAATCCCACTCTAATAACGTTATTTTAACTTCAGTACCTCTATAAAAGCCCTGTCTCCAAACACAGTCTCATTCTGCGGTACTGGGCATTGGAACTTCAACATGTGCATTGGAGGGGTAGCAGGGGGGAAGGAAGGGGGAACATTCAGCCTGGAACAACTTCCTGGAGGTGTTTTGGTTTCAGATAGCACAACCTTTCAGTCAGTTTGTTTCTGGTTTTCTCCATAAACAAGACAAAGAGATTAAGGATTAAGTTTGGGAATGCTGGTTTTTGTCTGTGTTTCTTGGCCAACTCCCTTAAATCACTAAACAAATTATTGTATTAGGCCAGAGCTAGAAGGTCACTGTGCTAAGAAAGACAGGCCAGGATGAGGCGGGTAACTCCAGGACAGGCACTGGATCAGCACGTTGGCAGGGAGCCTTGCAAACCCTGATGGAATACAGGTTGATCTTCACCACGACAAACCTATAACGAAAGCGATCCTCATGACAAACATGCCGAAACAACATGCACAACAAGGCCAGGATATTTAGAAGGGTTTGCCTTCAGTTAACAAGTGAAGAAAAGATGATTCCACCTTGAACTTCAGAACCTAGCAAGAGTCTCTGGCATTTCCTCATACCACTGGACCACAAGGAGGAAGGCTCTCTGGAGGTCCTTTAAGAATCGGATTTTCTTTGGTAAATGTAACCTCAGTAACAAGACCCTCTAGCATCATTTACTATTATGTTCCTGTTAAGTCAAATGTAGGATGTTACTTAGTCTTGACTCTTTTTTTAATTGCATTTTAGGTTTTGGGGTACAACATGTGAAGAACCTGCAAAATTGTTGCATAGGTACTAGTTTTGACTCTTACTTGGAGAGTAGAATGGTCTTAAAAATCTCCAGAGATTTGTAACCTAACACATGCAAAATAAATACTAATTATGTGCTTTTACTTTCAGTCCAGCAACTTTCTCCTTACATTATGAGTGATGGCATAAGATAGGGAGAGAGGTGTACTTTTAAGGAAAGGGAAGGAGAGCTCCTTTTGAAAAATGTATTAACAGCCAGGTGCAGTGGCTCACACCTGTAACCCCAGCACTTTGGGAGGCTGAGGCGGTTGTATTATCTGACGTTGGGAGTTCGAGACCAGCCTGGCTGACATGGTGAAACTCTGTCTCCACTAAAAATACAAAAAATTAGCCAGGCGTGGTGGCACGAGCCTGTAATCCCAGTTACTAAGATGGCTGAGGCAGGAGAATCGCTTGAACCCAGGAGGCAGAGATTGCGGTGAACAGAGATCATGCCACTGCACTCCAGCCTGGGTAACAGAGCAAGACTCTGTCTCAAAAAAAAGGAAGAAGAAAGAAAAAGAAAAATGCATTAACAACACTGAATCATGGGACTCGGTGAAGTCGGTTTAACTTCTAAGAGAAGGTTGTTCCATCTCATTTGAACTTATCACCACAGTCCTCCTGAGAAAGCACAAAATAGACCATACTAAACTCAGCAAAAAGCCTAAAACACCATCTGTTGCTATGTTGAAACACTTCACTGGGGGGAGAGAGAGAGAGGAGACAGCTGATCAATTGGAAAGCACTTTCAGACACACACACATCCATGCTGAGCACTGTGTTTAGAAGCTTAGAGAAGAAAGGGAACTTCTTGGATGCCCTGTTGGAATGTTGAGATTCTTATATTACTTGAAAATGTGAGCAAACTTCTAAGTGTCACATTTACGGAACTTTACTAAAGCAAGATAGATCAAACAAAGGTGCCAGAGAGGTGAATTAGGGAATAGTTTAACTTTGCTTTAAAGGGATTTCCTTCCTTCTACACACACTGCCATTGTCTGATGGTTGTTTATTTGCTAAACCACAATCAAATTGAGCGTAAATGGAAACCTGCCACTAAGAAAACCAATGACTTGCCATTGCCCCCACCACACCAGAATTCAACTCCTTCTCAGAAACGTTAAAGGGAAAAGACTTTCCTGGCAGTAAAATACTTTTTAAAAGCATACCACATGACAAAATTTATCATTGTCTTTCTCTGGGGAACTTTCTGGCATCAGCAGCTACTGTGCCTAAATATCCAATGTCATCTTCAAACAGGAATGTGTGCGAGCAGAGAAAGGTTTTGGGTCATGCAGGAATGGCTTCCCAGATATGCCGGGACACAGCAGTTAAATTGGATCATCTGGGATTTTATAAAGAAGAATGGTGACCTTGTGGTGCAATGGTAGGGTGTCTGACTCCAAATCAGTAGGTTGAGTGTTCAAGTCACGTCCGGGTCAAGGTTAGTTTTGGCCGGGCGCAGTGGCTCAGGCCTGTAATCCCAGCACTTTGGGAGGCCGAGGTTGGGGGATTACGAGGTCAAGAGATCGAGACCATCCTGGCCAACATGGTGAAAACCCCATCTCTAAAAAATAAAAATAAAAGTAAATAAAAATTAAAAGAAGAAGAAGAATGGGAGCCGTGGAACACCACCACACGTGTCAACTTTGCAGCAGGAGCAGAAAAACTCCTCCAGCCTCAGCAGCCAGTCTCTCTGGATTCTCCCCAAGACTTCAGGCGGACCCCCAGTGCCCGAGCCCAAGGGAGCTGTGAGCACAACGGCTGAGAGCTCCGTCCTGTCTCTGATGTTTGCACGGCCAGCGCGCTGGGCGGTCCTGGCTCCCTGGGCCTCTCCCCGACCGCGGAGCCTGCGCGAGGCCTCCCGGCGGCCGTTCAAGAACCAGCCGGTAGATGGCGCTCCGAGCTACGACTCACCGGGCCCCCCGCGAGCGCCGCGGACGGCGCAGGCGAGGATCCTGATTCATAAAAAACATAAATCCTACTTGATGAACAATAATAATAAAGGAAATTGACTACTGGGCACCATAGAGATGAATTTTTAAAGCCCAGAAATCAAGTTATTTGATATTATTTAATTTAACTTACTAAATTTGAATAACTGTGGGATGTAATGGTGCATGGCAGGGCATTTAGGTTTTATCGCTTCTAAATGTTTCTCTTTAGGGCGATTGCACGCCGCTGTATGGTCGCCAGAGAACTCTGTCCCCGTCTGCAAGCTGTGTAAACAAATTGAAGACAGAATAATTACACACTGGGAGAAAGGCAGGGAGAATCTATTGAGGGCACAGAGAGCCCAGCTACAAAATGTCCCCTCTTTCAGCTAATAAACTACCTCTAAAGTACTCAAAGATCGATGTTAAAGAATTTATGAATATAATCACGGCAGCCAAGCCTAAGCCAAGCATTTTCCAGGTGCTTCTTGTAGTATCCTCATCTCCTAGTAAAACTAATAAGATCTATAACAATATTTATATTCCTCCCTAAAGTTTGTAACTGATGAAGGTACATTTTCAGTAGCTTCCAAATTGACATATCAGGGCGTTGCAACATCTAGAATCTTTGCTCATGCCTTGATTAAAGAAAATTTTCTGCAAGCAGCTGTAAAAAGTCCTTTTGTTAAAATGCAGCCATCACACTCTCCTCAGTGTAGCTCCGGCGCACACATTATGTGTTTGCACAAACGCGTGTGTATATTTGCATAAACAGAGGGAGGTGCACACACACGTATTAATTCAGATATCGAGGCGTGCGTGTACATATATGGGTATATGTGCCGTCTGTGTACCACTCTCTATTGTTTTCAGCGTAACTGATTTTGGCACGAGCTCCTTAGCACTTTGGAAGGGCCTTCATTAGCACTGGGATAGTATCCAAAAAGAATCCAGAAAAATCAACACATGGCTGCTCTTGTTCTCACGATAAATGACAGCTTTCCTGGAAAACAACAACAGTCAAGAAGCAAAACAAAAACCAAAAAGCAACAAGAGTAGCAATAAATGAATAGAGGAAGTCAGACATCACTAACTTGGATTTTTTTTAATGTATTTTTTATTCAATTTTTTACAACTGCCTTCTTTTGCCACTAAGCTTTCAGGTACTTTCACACATTTAAAAATATAAATAACAAAGGTATATTAGGACTCTAGGGAAAAAACCACAATCGCGCAGGCTTGTGTCTCTTCGTCGATACAAGTATGCTAGAGATCAGTGTGGCATAAGCTGCCGGTTGAACTATACCAGCCCCCAAAATGAACCAATCATCCACAATTCTTGGAAACCAGACTTCTAAAAAGAAGAGCCTTTCTCGGAAAACAGAATCTCCCTAATTACCTGAAAGTCTCCTCTTGAAACCATTAGTAGGAAGTCTTGGGTTGTTCGATGCCATGAGGATGTGCAGGGAAATTAGTAATGTCTAAACTCGCCAAAACCCAGTAGTGTCCAGTGTGTGCATGCATGTGAATATGCTCTCACACTCGTGCCTTAAGAGGTGAATAATAAATCACACTTGGAAGAAAAGCAGTAACTGACTATAGAAGACTTTGATTTAAAGGGTTAATTTCTAACACAGGAACAGAAAACCAAATACCACATGTTCTCACTTATAAGTGGAGTCTAAGCATTGGTGGGTACACATAGCCAGAAACATGGGAACAGTAGACACTGGGGACTACAGGGGGTAGAAGGTGGTAAGAAAGAGAGGAAAGGACTGAAAAACTATTATAACTATTGGGTATATACTCACTACTTGGGTGACAGGGTTATGTATACCTCAAATGTGGCACACCCATGTAACAAACCTATACACATACCCCCTGAATCTAAAATAAAAGTTGAAATTATTTTTAAAATAACATGAAATAAAAAGTTAATTCCTTTGCACTTCAGCTGTCAAAATAACCATGGAGACCGGGTGCACTCATGCTGTAATCCCAGCACTTTGGGAGGCCAAGGCAGGTGGATCACCTGAGGTCAGGAGTTTGAGACCAGCCTGATCAACATGGTGAAACCCCATCTCTACTAAAAATTAGCCCAAACCAAAACATTAGCCCAGCATAGTGGTGGGTGCCTGTAATCCCAGCTACTTGGGAGGCTGAGGCAAGTGAATAGCTTGAACCCGGGAGGTGGAGATTGCAGTGAGCTAAGATCATGCCATTGCACTCTAGCCTGGACAACAGTGCGGAACTCTGTCTCAAAAAAAAAACAAAAAAACAAAAAAAAAAAACACAACTATGGAAATTTGAAGTGTGTGTGGCCCTTTAAGGCTAGTGGCTCTGCCCAGGAGACTAGCCATCCAAAAAGAAAACCCCACCAGATCTCAGAAAAGAGAAGTTATTATGCCTGACTCCTCCATTAGCCCTTGGCTCTTTCCTCAGTTTCTCAGTCAAATTTTCTCAGTTAGAGCTGTTGATAATGCAGGGTCCTGAGCATTCTCAAGGCAAACAGGAAAAGTAACAGGAAAGGAGTGAAATTATTTTTTTTAAGGGGGGAAGCAAGTGTGTAGAATTTCTAGCGACACGCTTCAGAACAGGAAGTGGTGCATGCAGCATGGGCTAAGAGCCTTTATAGGGAGCCCTCCGCCATGCTGGTGGGGTGGGTATTAAGAAAAAGAAAGAGGGACATGGGTAGGTGGCAACAGAAGTATGTGAGCCAAACCCTAAACTTCAGACCTCCTGGAGTATGGCTCTGGAGTAATTCAAAATACAGGAACAGTCTGAGATTATTGATAACAGCAGAGAGGAAGCAAAGCATCTCTAAATTCACTCATTCATTCATTCCAGAAATATTTATTAAGTACCTTTGATGTGACAGATACCATGTTAAGCATCAGCCATGCAAAAGTAAGCAAGCTATGCCTCAGCCTTCCATGCTGAGAAACACGCCGCCATGCTGTCCGACTTCAGACTGAGTCAATGCACAAAACCCTCTAACTCAGGAGGCAGTGGTTAAAAACCTGGGGAATCTGTGGGCTAAGAGAAGTTGAGCCCCAAAGCTGAGTATTCCTAGAGTACCACGTGCTTGGCCAACACCTTAAACTCTCTTGGAGCTGGCTGCATACTAAATTCACACCCTCCCTCTCAGGGGCTACGCTGTTATTCTAAACTATAGCTGAAGTATCTGTTGACAACAGTTCAACTTTAGAAGTGGCCCCATTTCAGCCTATTGCTGATCATAATTATGAATAAGCTAACACAATCTCATGTTTGACAGAAGCGTCCCACTCTCCAATAAGAGCCAGAAAGCCGACTGAAATGTTTCCAAAAAGAGAAGAGATTCCAAGTAAAACTGAGGCTACTTCTCAAAAGCCTATTCAATAACCCTTCTCTCTTTCGTCTCCCCCAAAATGAGAATAGAAGCAGACTGGTGTTTGGCAGGGAGACCAATGTCAACACTCTCTATATTTACTTATTTATTGGCAGTTTGGAAGGCAGCCACCATTTATGGTCCTTCATTCCCAAATAGAGGGAGCAATGGTTCCTGCCAACAACGTCTCTAAGCCACCTGACTGGTCTCTCTCTGCACAAGCCAAGAGGAGAATGAATCCAGGACATTAATTGTTGGCTGCCATGTTTAAAACACAGCTAACATGGCCTCTACTCTAAATGGACTCAACTGCAGAAGACAGTGGGCTGCAAGTTCCCTGAAATTGTTTAGCTCTCACAGAAGCAAGGCTTAGAAAGGCAGAACCTGACTGTATCCATACCTAGCCACACCACCCCACTCCTGTTAAGCTTGTGTTGGTGTTCTGCTTGGAAGGTACACTTGGAGGGTGATGTAAAGACCTTAGAGAGGGTCCCAAAAAGTTCCACGTCCACATGGATGATGACATGTTTTGTAAAACTGTCCTTCTGGGAAAAGGCCAAATAATTTGGGATTTGCTTTAGTGGAGCAAAGAGAGAAAGCTAAGATGAGGTCAGCTGGGCTCAGTGGCTCACACGTATAATTCCAGCACTTTGGGAGGCCAAGGTGGGCGGATCACGAGGTCAGGAGTTTGAGACTAGCCTGACCAACATGGTGAAATCCCATCTCTACTAAAAATACAAAAATCCATTGGGCGAGGTGGCAGGCACCTGTAATCCCAACTACTCAGGAGGCTGAGGCAGGAGAATCGCTTGAACCCGGGAGGCGGGGGTTGCAGTGAGCTGAGATTGTGCCACTGTACTCCAGCCTGGGCAACGGAGCAAGACTTCATCTTAAAAAAAAGAAAGCTAAGATGAGGATGCAGGACCTTAAAACAGTCTAGAATGATAATGGGAGAGTGAGACTGCCTTTTAATGAGAGTAAACAGCTGGTCTCAACTTCCAGCAGAGCTAGAATAAAAGAAATTAGAAAATTCTAGAGCCAAAAGGACCTTAGTGAATGTTGAGCTTAATTCCTTCATTTAACACAGGATGAATTTCATTTTTTTTAGGAAAAGATTCTGGATGAGAGTAGATCTCCTGAGTCTAAAGGGAGTATGAGATTCTCACAAGTGGCTGACACCAGGCCAGGAGGATCGGTTTAGACATCATTAGAATCACCAACATTACCAAAGGTGTGCGTGCCTCGGGTTAATTCTAGACTGAGGTAAGTGAGTTTGTTCAGCCAGGAACACGGCATACTCCTTGCCGGTAGTTGAGAGACCTCCTGAATCTTTACGATGGGAGAAGACGACTCTCCATGGGCTGCCCACTCTCGAACTATAGAAGCCCAGCTGACTTCTAAAATAGGGCACAGGCCAAGTTTAGTCAACCTGAGGCGTAGGAGAGTACAGTTTTACTAAGTGCTAGAATGAGCCTAGTTATGAAATCCAGGGAGCCTTCTAGAGAAATAGCTCAGCTGCAGCTTCCCAGGTTGTCCGTGCTTAAAAGGCAATTTCACGGGAAGCAGGTTGTGGACACACCATGTAAGTCACTAAAGCTCAGTCAGCCTCCACCACGGCTGCAGCATGAAATTTCCCGTTTGCACCACAACCTCTGAATTCAGAGCAGAATTGCCACCAGCTGTGCTCTCAACTAACTTTCTTTCTTCTTGCATTGCAAGTGAGGAGCAAAGCATCATAGACAATAACATGAATGGAGGAAAATATAGAAAACCCCTTTTCCACTGAGTTAGCCAAGGCTGACCAAAGTCAAAGTCAAACAAGTCACTTGCTGAGATGCCACCTGATCTCAAAGATGATCTTCCGTAGCCCAGTAGATGGAATGATGAGACGAGACTGGAGGTCCAGAAAACATACAATCAAGATATAAGTGTGCCTATAGGAGAAATGTGGCCTGAAATGTTTCAGCAGCTTAGACATTAATCAGTGTTACAGAAATGAGGTAAGTGGCATGATTTCACTTCCTGAAACACTTTGCCCTCCTTTTCACTCTGTGTCTTTGCACACACTATTCCCTCTGCCCATCCCCAACCCATCTCCCATCTCCACTGGGTCAACTCCTGCTCATCCTTCAAAACCCAAAGCAAATGTCATCATTTTCTGAGTGAAGTCTTCTAATGTTCCCAAAGCAGAATTAGGCACTCCCTCTCTGTAATTCTAGAGATAAAATCTGAGATTATACATGTGTATTTGAAACATATCACATTAAATTATAAGAAACAGTAAGGAGGAGAGAAAATAACATGAAATTTGGAGCCTTAGATAAGAGACCCCATATCCCAATGCCTCCATTTCCAAGCTCTTGTCCAAGAGCAAATTACTCACCCCTCCTGACGCAGTAAAATTCCATTCATCAAATAGGGGCATTAATGCATACTTTAGAAAATTATTGCCAATGATGTGAGATTGACAAACAAAGCCCCCACACCCTGCCTGACTCACACTCAATAACTGGTCCTCTCCCCTTTGTTCATCTTCCCTCCAAAGGTGAAAGCAGGTTTTTCATCTTTCTGCCCTCAACATTAAGCATAAAACATTGAACACAGTAGGGATTTAATACATGCAACCATGCAGTGAAGTTGATCACTAAGGACATATTGGGGCTAGATTTTAATTCATAGAACATCAGGCCCAGAAAGAGCCCTAAACTGATGGCATTCAACCAGGTGATCAATACAGAGGAAGTTCAGAGGCGGTCAGTGGCAGGGCTCAGAAAAGTCCACCCACCTCTGCTCTCAGACCAGGGTTCCCCACCATCTCTCGCCACCAGCGCACGCTCACCTGTTTCTAAAGGTTGCAGACTGGAGCCCACACGGCCTTTCTGGGGATGCTTTTCAGCTGGCCTCTTTGCCTCTGGACCTGGAGACCAGCACCAGTCCTTGTGGCAGCTTTCCTATGAATCCTGTCCAGCTATTAGTGGTTAAGGGCAATTTCTCATCATCCCCACTAATATGGCTTCATTCAAATTGGAAATGATAGATGATTAACAGGCACGAGAAAACATGTTGTGCTACATTCAGAAAGGATGCAAATGACAAAAACATGTTGCCTTCTGGACAGGCAGGGAAATGGCGTATAGCAGAATGCACCCAGCTTCTTGCATCTCCATGTCTGGCTAGACGGTTTTATGGCATTTAGCAGCACTGTGCAAAGGCACCCACGGCATACCATAATTCTCACAAAACAGCGTTTTCATGTGCTAATGGCAACCGAATCAAAAACATATGGATTTAATTTCCTTCAAAATACCCATGGGTATAAAAATCAATGCAGGAAAGCCATTTGGCTAACTATATTTGGGGCTTTTCTGAGCCCAAAAATTGTGAGAAATTGTTGGAAATGACTGCTGAGCCCAAAAACCGCACCAGGCTCTGCCCTCCCCCAGTGCAGCCCTGGCCTAATGTGATGCGAAGCCCCGGCTGTCTTTTTGGAGAGAGGCAGGTGCTTGCTGTGTGGTACCTTACCGGCTGCCATCTCTACAGATTTCCTGCTTTGTGCTATTAGTTCATTTGCTCAGCCGCTCCCACCACATTGCCGTAAGGGAGATCTCATTTTGGCAGCAGATCGGGATCCCTGCCTGAAAGTTGATAGAGGTTGAGCTATTTGCAGAAATAATGCTTTCCAGACGTACTAAACAGTACCCCTCTTTCCAGATGGAGTGGCATTAGTGTTGCTTCCAGCCATTTCCTCACCTTCTGGTATACTTGTCAGTTCTCCCATATGCACCACAAGACTTCTGTATTCTGGGGAATCTCGGAAAACTGCGCAGAGCCTCAGCCTCTCACCACTTGCATGCACAAATCCTAGCACACACCACACACTTCCACAGCTTCCACTCTTAGGTACGCACATGCAGTTTTCTTCCCCTACCCCTGGGAATCCACTTAGATTTTGCGAGAGAGATAATCACTGAAAGTGATAGTTTAGCTGCTCTGGGAATTAGGCATGGACACATGTGACATCAGAGTAAAGTCCCTTGGTTTGGAGGATGCTCCCACCCTCAGTAGTCATCAGTGACATTGTCATTTACATTGCCTTTTGGAGTCCTCTAATCGTAATGTCAGACAGAGCCCTTGGTGAAGGGGCTGCTCCCCGGCCCAAGATAAACCTCTTAAGAGTGGGATTAAGCCCATTTGTGTTAAGACCCATAAGACACTTTGGATCGTGTGACCTCCATCACACCACATCCATGTGCTACAGACTGAGTACCCCTTACCCAAAATGCTTGAGACCAGAAGTACTTTGGATTTCGAAGTTTTTGGATTTTGGAATACTTGCACATACATAATGTGATGTCTTGGGGATGAGACCCAAGTCTAAACACAAGATGTTTTTATGTTTCATATATATCTTATGCACATAGTCTGAAGGTAATTTTATACAATATTTGTACTAATGTTGTGCCTGAAACAAAGTTTGTGTACACTGAGCCATCGGAAAGCAAAGGTGTCCCGACGTCATGTTGGCACTTAAAAAGTTTTGGATATGGGAGCATTTCAGATTTGGAATTTTCAGATTAGGCCTGCTCAACCTGTATTTCCTTACTGAGAAACCACCCAGCTCACCACATTTTATTAATTCTGGTGGTCTAATCATGCTGAGGCCAGTCTTAGGGGTCAGAGGGAGCTTTGGGCTGGAAGCTTTGGGATAGAAGCAGTGGAAGGCCAGATGGAAGCCATCACATTTTTGTACCAATAAGCTCTCCTTTGGTTGGCCATACCATCTTATATTCTAATTCTCTCCGGAAGCTGAGAGGTCCATTTTGAGGGAAAAGGAGGTAGGAAAGGGGAGTGGTTCATATGTGTCCAACCCCTCCCCCACCCCCTGCTCTCCTTTCTCAATTTGGGTCACTTTTCTCCCACATGTGTTCAGGATGGTGAAGCTCTTCCAGAAATCTAAGATCTGTCCTGTTGCTGCTGTCACAGAAGAAAGACCATGTGTCCCAGAGTGGATGAGGTGGTTTGGATCAGCTTCTGAAGAAAGCCTGACATTGGACCCTCTGAACACCACTATACACTGTGCAAGTCACATTGAGCAGCTGAGCCCAATTACTAAACACCATTAAAACAAGATCGATCCATTTAACAAACACAAACCATTGGATATAACAGATAAGCTTCCTCTTCAGCTCAACTCTTCAATTACTACTCAGAATCAGTATATTCTGTGCGATCATGAACAAGTTACTTAACCTCTCTGTGCCTCAAATGCCTCACCTATAAAGTAGCACTAATACTAGCAAACACCTCATAAGTTTGCTGTGAAGATTAAATGAGATAAGGCACATAAAGTACCTACTACAAACTTGAAATGTAGCAAGTGGTCTCCACTTGCAGGCTTACAGCCAAACCACAAATGTTCTTTCTACCCCCAGGAAAACTTATTTCCTATTACCTTCCATGCTTTTCGGGACCAAAAAGACCTTGGCTCTCAGCCCGGCAATTGCCACTGGTAGATTTGGTACTTCAAACACTTCTGAGTCATTGTGGTCGTTGGCTTTCTCGTCCTTGCCCTGTGAGCAGAGTCACTGATGGTCAGGCCCTCTCAGGGGAGCTACTTCTAGAAAGGTACTCTCCTGGTCATCATAAGGAAGCCTTCACTCCTTCCAGCCTCATTTCTTGATCCCCATGTCTATTGATCTTGCCAGAATGACAGACATAAGATCATTTTGCAATTGTTTTACCCAACTATGCTGTCCTTCCAATTAGGAAAAAATGACCTTTGTAATCAAATAATTACCTCCTTTACCCCACTGTGCATCACCCCATCTTCATCAGGTCTTCATAAGCCTTGAGTCTTTCTTAACCAGAGCTTTACAGGTTTGCCAGACGTTTCTTAAAAGCCTCATGCTTTTTTTCTCTGATCAGTCAAAACACATAAAAACAACTAAAGACTTCTCACAAGTTACGGTAATTTCTTTAAACATTTCAAAGTGCATGTTGTTGCTCGATTGATGTGTACATACAGCTGAAAGTTACAAATCAACTGTTTCGTATTCATTTTCCTGATGCCCACACTCCTTATTCCTAGAAGTCCCAAAGAGCAAAATAACACCCTCCTTGATTCCTTCTGCTACTGCCATTGATAAAAGGAAATGAAATGTATTAGTCACCACCCATCAACTCAGACTTCCGATTATATCTGGAGACATGCTCATTAAAGCAGGTATGGGGTACAGAGCAGAAAGGAAGGGTTTCCACGTAGCCCATGGTGACGGGAGTAACAAGTTGATCAGCGTGACACACCACCTCCACAAAGGGGAATACTTTAAACAATTCCATCAACAACAATTTACTTTAACCAGGTGATATTTTAATGAGCCAACCTCCATTCTCCCTGGATGACATGACTTCTCAAACTAAGAGACCACACCATCTTTACAAGAAAAAAAAAAAAAAAAAAAAAAAAACACTAAAAAAGTCAGAGAGTTGACATTTGCAGACGAGTCTAATTCCCTTTGTCCTGTGGATATGCACCATGTTGGGAGAACTCCAAGTGCATCGAGCTGATTTTTGCTGTCATCGGAACTGACCCTCAGTCCCCCAGGAGGCCTGAGGCCTGTCTGCTACAATGACAGGGACAAGAGCCAAGCTTCAGCTCAGGGTCCTCAGATGTGCAGCACAACAGGCTGCGTCCAACCTTGGCGAGGGCAGCTGGATCACATGAATTTTTAAAAGTAACACAACTGATGGTGGGAGGGGGAGTCACAGAATATATTCTTACTTTTTCCCCCTGTGAAATCCCCATGGAGGAAATCCATGGACCAGCATGTTGATTTTGGCATCGGCACACACAGTGCCTCTATTCTGAAGATGAGCTGACACGTGCAGATTTGCAGATCAGCCATTTCAAAAGGTTAATTAAATATTACCATTGTTTTCCAAGCTATCAATGTATGTTCTTTTATTTCTTCATGCAGAAGGCTTCACCCCACTCAAAAATCAGGGATTGAATTTGCTTCCCAGTCCCTTCCCCTTTTTCAAATCTGGAAAGAGAATGACCAAAGGGCCAAGAGAGAGAAAGAGAGCATGAGAGGGGAGAGATGCAGAGACTCCCAGGCCAGAGGCAAAATGCAGCTGGGAGCTAGGGAAGGAGACTGGGCCAGCATTGTCTGAGGTACGGCCCTGAAACACATTCTCAGCCACAGCTGGGGACCAGAGCCATGTCATTCAAAGAAGGCTCTATATGGAGGCTGGGAAGGAGCCCCTGCTCTCTCCATCTTTATTTATTTGTGACATAATTAGCCGTGTTGGGACTCAGGAACATTGCAAATCTTGGCCTCCAGTGGTTGTGGGGGACGGTCAGGATGTGGGCCCACCGAATGGCCAGGAAGGACCAGAAAACAGCCCATTTGGCAATGTCTGTCTGTCCCCTGCTATCTCCAAATGACACTGTTCTCTCCCTGTCTGATGTCCTGATGGTAGCAGGAGGGCCTCAGTGCAAACGGGAGAGAGATTCCAAGATGGACGGCAAGGGATAATAAGGCAGAGGTCAGGGAGAGGACAAGGCTCCCTCCCGCAGGAAGTGCCACCCTCTGTGACTGCAGTTTACAAGAATCCTCAGCCACGGACAGCACAGCAGTCTGCAGGAAATCTCTGCAGACAACCCATCTTCCAGGGACATGTTTTGTTTGCAAAGTAATAATGCCTCCCTAGATGTGAGGAGGAAGAAGCTAGCCCACAGTGTAATGAATGAAAAACAAAGGAGCGGGGTGAAGACAGGTGATGATGGAGGCAGTGGGAGCTGGCACAGATGGGAAGAGTGGGGGAGCACAGCACCAAGCTTGGTCGTGGATGAAGCTGGACGAGGGTTCTTGCAGTGCTGCACAGGACACCTACCCCTAAACATTGGCCCTCCCCACTCCACCCATATACTACATGTCACGCAGGCTGAAATGTCAGCCTCTGTGGGCTACAGGGCAGTACTATAGGGCACTCACAAGTGCAGGCTCTGAGGTCAGAAGATCCAGGTTCAAAGCCAATCTCCATCAGTCTTGGGCTGAATCTCCCTCACAGGTCTCATTTCCCAGTGTTTCTGTTTTTCATTTGCAAAATGGAAATATATATTGCTACACTGTAGTGTTGGGAAAATGATATAAGGTACTAGTATTAGCAAATGTTCTTTAAATGAGAGGAAAGAGAGAGAGTGCAGAAGATCTTGGGTAAGCAAGAAGGTGGGCGGTGTGGTCAGAACAGGTTGTGGGGTGGAAGGAAGGTAGGGGAAGAGTACTGGGGGAGGAGGAGACTCCAGTTAGAGGAAGGTGCCCAGTACATAGCAAATGACATTTAAATGGGAAGAAAGAGAGAGAGAGTGCAAAAAAGCTTGGGTAAGCGAGAAGGTGGGCAGTGTGGTCAGAACAGGTTGTGGGGTGGAAGGAAGGTAGAGGGAAGGGTACTGGGGGAGGAGACTCCAGATGAGAAAGAGGAAATGTAAGAGTAGGAGGGGAGAACACAGGAGGAGACGGCTGGATACCTTCGCCTTCTGGAGCCATTTGCCAACAAGCATGCTATGATGTGCAGGGTCCAGCATCTCTGGGTGAGCAGATTCTTGGTGAGCATCAGCCCTAGCTCCATCTCCCTTGGCTAAAAGGTGTGCCTGACACTCTGGCCTCCTCCACTCAGAGCTGAGCCCCTGCGTGGGCCTGAGGTTTGGCAGTGACCCGGCAGGCCGGAATGGAAGACACCAAAGATAAACAGACACAGATCGCCATCTGCCCAAACACAGTCACTGTTTCCCCATCATCCCTGAGCACGCAATTACTTGGTTGCAGTCTTCCACATTTAAGCTTTGTTTACAACAATAAAATAGCACCCAAATTTGTCACCATACTCATAATGGAATATTAAAAAATGAGGCATGATTCATCAGGCTGCCTGCCATAGAGATAAAACGGATCAAAGCATAGGCAAAATAAGCTCATTGTTAGAAAGTTTTTTTAATGTGTTTTCTAAATTAGAGAAGACAGAGTACCATGGAGTAACTATTATTTCCTGAGACAATAGGAAATGGGAATTTACATTTTCTAAGAGATAGGGTCTCACTATGTTGTCTAGGCTGGATTGCAGTGGCACAATCATAGCTCACTGCAGCCTCAAACTCATGGGTTCATGCCACGAGTTTGAGGACTTTCCTGCCTCAGCTTCCCCTGGTAACTGGGACTACAGTCATTTCGTCTGCACAAGAGAAAAACATGGGCCATGCGCAGTGGCTCATGCCTGCTATCCCAGCACTTCGGGAGGCCACTGTGGGCAGATTACGAGGTCAGTAGTTCGAGATCAGCCTGGCCAAGATGGTCAAATCCTGTCTCTACTAAAAATATAAAAGTTAGCCAGATGTGCTGATGGGCACCTGTAATCCCAGCTACTTGGGAGGCTGAGGCAGAAGAATCATTTGAACCCAGGAGGCGGAGGTTTCAGTAAGCCAAGATCGGGCCACTGCACTCCAACCTGGGCGGCAAGGCGAGACTCCATCTCCAAAAAAAGGAGAGAGAGAGAAAGAAAACTATGAAGAAGTGGAAAGGGCAAGTGTATGCATGGTCTCTCCAGATCAAAGTGTTGGGTCTCCCATTACAGTGGTGCCTGGGGACAGGTGTGAGGGGAATAGCATGTAATAGATACTGGGGACTCTTGGATGACTTTGTGTGAACCAAGTGTGTCCTTCCACCTAATGTGAGCCCTGCATGAAATGTGGGCATGCACTGCAGGAGCCCCGGCCAGGTGCTGCTTCTCACCTAGCTTACATCACAGCATGGGGAACAGAGACCCAGCGAGATGACAGACAATGACAGGAACCAGAGAGGGCTGTGTCAGAGGGTAAGCAGTATGCAGGCAGGCCAGCCTAGTGGCAGGAAAGCTGGTAGAGAGTGCATTCTGGGCAGAGAGACCAGCTACTCTAAGTAGAACAGTTATAGTGGACACTCACAGAATTATGTGTTTAATGGAATTAACCAACTCCCATTCTCAACATCAACAAATGGGCAACAGTAAGGACATAATCTGGCCCACTCCATAATTGATATGAGGGTAGACAGAACCCCAGCTCCCTGGCTCTAGGAGCAGACTAGGTTTGCCAAACTTGGCAAAGAAAAGTACAGGCCATCCAATTAAATGTGAATTTCAGGTAAACAATGAATAATTTTTCAGTATAAGTGTATCCCATGCAACTTTTGGGACATACTTATAACTTTAAAATGATGAGTTGCTTCTGTGAAATCCTAATGCATCTGATTGTCCTGTATTTTATCTGTCAACCTTACTCATGACCTCGACTGAGCCCTCAAGAGACTGCTTTCTGCAGGATGCAATTAAAAGACAACCGAGTCTGCTTCTCTCAGGGGAGGACACTGCAAGACATTTTCTGTCATGTGAAGAAGGCCAACCTATCAAGGGAGAAATTAGATGAAGTCAGAAGTCAGCAACAAGCAGAGGTGAATGCAGCAAGAGTAGGCGGCACTTGGGGCCAGGTTCAAGTCTTTTCCCTGCCCTTCCTACACCTTAGTGATTCTGCTGTCTGTTTACTGATCCCCTACTCCCTGGCCGTTCCCATCCCAGCCCCAGCTCCTGTGGTCAAGGGAGCAAGGAGAGGCATTTGAATTCAGCAGCTCAATGGTAATAATATCAAGCAAATGCACTTTTGGCACAATAAGGCTGGCATTGCTGTGTTATATTGCACATGGTTAAAGCCATTTCTTATATAGACCAGATGGGGTATTTTTCCAAAGGAAATTAATCCTCAAGATGGCAAATTATGTTTGAGTTCAGAAACTTAAAGAGAACACAAGTCAGAGTTGAAACACACACCTTCGCCGTGTCCCATACACAGTGTCAGAAGTTCTTCTGCAAGTCAAGTGGAAAAGCTCACTGATAGCTCATAGGATACCTAAAGTGCCTAAAATTTGCATGACAAAAGATGTATAACAAGTAATAGACATTGAGTTCATGCCCCATAAAGAGGTCCCATAGACCAATAAGAAAACCACAATTGGCAATTGCCGAAAGTGGGCCGGGGATATTTGTAAAAAAATACAAATTTCTAATAAGCATATGAAACAAAAGTTCAACCTCATTAATAAGCAAGTATATCTAAACAGAAACATCAAAATACTCTTTTTAAACTCTTCAGTTGGCAAATTAAGAATATCTTTAAACTCTTCAGTTGGCAAATTAAGAATATCAATTTGCCAGGCGCAGTGGCTCACACCTGTAATCCCAGAACTTTGTGAGGCCGAGACAGGTAAATCACTTGAGCCCAGGAGTTCGAAACCAGCCTGGGCAACAGAGGGAGACCCTGTATCTACAAAAAATGAATAGATTAGCCTGGTGTGGTGGCCTGCACCTGTAATCCCAGCTACTCAGAAGGCTGAGATGGGAGAATCGCTTGAGCCTGGGAGGTCAAGGCACTGCATACTAGGCCGCACAACAGAGTGAGACTCTATCTCAGGAGGAAAAATAAATAAATAAGAATGTCAATTTTACTGAATGCCAGCAAGGGTGCAATAGAATGTGTACTCTCTTATACTAATGGTAAGTGTATCCCTAATATGCAAATAAATTGTATAAAATAACAAATGGCAAAGAGTCTAACAGAAAAAATGAGCAAAGGGATTGAACAGCCAATTCACAGAAGAGGTGCAAGTGGTCAAAAGAGATTAGGTATAGATATAGATTCAGATGTAGAAATTTAGATTTAGATAAATGCTCCCCATCATACCCAGGGATCAAAGTAAAACAAGACACTAGTTTTGTTTTACTAAGCCAAGATATTTTTCTTGGCCTATGACATCATGAATCTTGATAACTTCTATTCCTGGGAAGCATCTGGGGAAATAGCCAGTCTCTCACAAAGTTAGTAGGAGTAAGTATTCCTGCAGCATTTTTGGAGGGTAACTCAGCAATATCAGTTAGAAGGACCTGAAATCTCTGACACCTCTGTTTCTTCCTTGAAGATAGAAAATTATTGTTTACCCTCCTCTTAAAAGTGAATGTCTGCCCGCTATGGTGGCATGTGATTGTAGTCCCAGCTACTTGGGAAGCTGAGGCAGGAGGGTCCTCAAACTCATGGCATGAATCCATGAGTTTGAGGCTGCAGTAAGCTATGGTTGTGCCACTGCATGCCAGCCTGGACAACATAGTGAGACCCTATCTCTTAAAAAAAAGTAAATCCCCAATTCTTACTATCTCAGGAAATAATAGTTACTGCATAGTACTTTCCTCTTTTCCAATTTAGAAAACACATTTTTAAAATCTCTAACAATGGGGTTATTTTGCCTGTGTTTTGACCCATTTTATCTCTATTGCAGGCAGCTTGATGAATCATGTCTCATTTTAAATATTCCATTATGAGTGTGGTGACCAATTTGGGTGCCATAGTATTGTTGAAAAAAGAAAGCTTAAATGTAGAGGTCCATAACAAAGTAATTGTGTGTTCAGGAACAATGGGAAACCAGTGACTGTCTTTGGATGGATGACTATCTGTGTCCTGTGCATCCAAGTTGCCCTGCTAATATATGGCCCAGGCCTCCTCTTCCTTCCTTGGAATTTTTCCCACTGCCCCATCAACTAAGCACATATTCCCTCCTTCAAGATTTCCTTCGTTCCTGGGCAGGAGTCCCTGTGCTTGGAATCCTGCCCCATCCCATCCCGTCAAGCTGTCTCCTGCAATCATTCTAGCAGCTCCTGAAATCCTGCTTCCTCCACAAAGCCCTCCCCAGCTGAGAGCAAAGTGATTTTCCTCCAGCTTCCCACCTGTTCCAAGAGTGTGGCCCTGCCACACTGCTCCCTCCCTCCCTCCCCCTTCCGTTGTTGTCTGTACCCAGGGACCAGACCGTGCACTCAACGAAGTCCTGTCCACTAAATGGCTGCTGTGTCCTGGATGTCCTTTTCTGTGCCTCTTTGTGTCCACTGTGGCAGATGCCAGTGTTTATAAATGTGATTTACCTCTATCAGCAATACGGGAGAGCGGTGTGGTGGCCGCTTGTGTTCTCAGGAGATGACCTTACAGGACATCACCAAGTTCAAAGTTTCATGGCTCAGTAAACCAGGCTTGCATTTAGGGTCAGCTTTACTCTCTGGGAGACTTACTGGAACCTTTCTGTGCCTGTCTCAAGTTTCCTTAGGATAGAGTGATGCTGATTTAACTGGCAAAATCTGAAAATTACACCAAGGATAGTGACTTTAGTGCAACCAAGAATTTGATTTTTTTCAGTGTTAAAATTACTACTAACAGCCAAATCTAAATGTTAGAATTAGAATCCACCCTCCCACAATTCTATTTTCCTCTTCTGTGGTTCAGTGAAACTCTAATTGAACTGGATTCCACAGCACGAGCACTCTGGTATCTGGCACCATGAAACACCTTCAGTTGCTAAAATAGATGAAAAGTTTTCTTTTAAAGCCTTTTTCCGATCTCATATCTAAACACGACTAAAATTAATTTCACACTCTTTTTACCTTTAGGGAAAATGCTTGCTTTTACAGCCTTCTCCTAATGTCAAAACAAAAGTTTCCTTTTACTTCTCAGAATCTTGAGACCATTTTCTGATAAAGAGAAAAACAAATGTGCTGGAATTCAGTCCCACATTACTACCGTACTGAATCAAACCAGGAACCTCAGCTTCCAGGAACTGGTAGCACTAATGTTAGCAGGCAGCATGAAACAGAAGAATGCAGGAATCACCCAATTTTCTCACTCACTCGTTTCACTGTTGATTGTTTCCTAAAGTGTTGTATGAATATTTGAAAGCCACATTTTGAATCTTTACAGCTTAAGGTGAGGTACAAAGGCGTTTTTTACATGATTATATACAATTACATTCTGTAGTCAGTGGCACTACAGAAGGGCAAAGGATTTTCCCTCCTCCTCCGTCAGGGAACCAGAGAAACAGAACAGGCTCAGGCTCCAAACCTCTGGTCCTTGTGAGTGATGTTTTTCTGTTTTATATAGACACCGACAAAATTATCCCAAGGAGCCCAAACAGTGATATACAATCAATTACAGATGCTAGAAAATGGAAGCACATTTCACGTTAGCATTTCTGCCTTCTAATAAAGCAGTGGGGATCAGATGCCCTTCTTCATCTGTCTGCTCACCACCGGTTTGTTCCTTCACACCCACTGTGCTGTGGGTCACCTGCCCAGGACCGCAGCAGACAGACCGTAAAGGCAGGTGAGTGGCCGCTGACTGCTGATCCCTGCCTCCCTCCTCCTCGGGCCACCTGATCTGGTCCAATGGCATCCTGGAGAGTGAGAAGAGATGAGGAATGGTTCTCCTTTCAATGGCAAGGAGAGGCCATGAAAAACTGCGGGTCCCAGTCTCTGCAGAACCTTTGTCGGCATCAAGGGCTCCCTCCCTCCCACATCAAGCAGACAATCCCTTCCCCAAATCCAGAAGATCAGCAGTAATTGACTTGGCTTCTGGCCATTACCCTTCTGGTACAAACGCAACAGCACAGTTCACCAGCTCTTTCCGATCTGTCCCTGCCCTCCCTTCAGTGACTCCTCACATCCGATTAAAATCGGTAATGCGCTAGTCCTGGAGAGAGGAGGTGCTATTTATTTCTGTCAAGTTCTGCTTGGAAGGTTTGAGGCTTCCTCCTACCAGACATTTCACTAGTAAACAGAAAAGTCACCCATATTGTCATGCTTGCCCTGACCTGCAAGCTAGTGAACAATAAATCTTAATTATAGTTAAATGCCAAAATCTGCAAAGAATGAGGCAGCACTAGTCAACTGTGAATTGGTCCGACTCCCCCGCCTCGGCTGGGGTGCAGCTGCAGGAATACATAAATTAGTTTGTGATTTGTTTGTGCCGGAACAATCAGTCGAGGCTGTTTCTTGAGAGCATTTCCAGTATCAGTGGGCACACTGGCATTCATCCTATTGCCATGTCAGATGCAGGTGGCATCTGGGAAGTTTTATTTTAAAGGACTTTCAGCATTATGCTCGGGTTAATAAGAAAGCGCTATTTTTAAATATCTCGGCAGTTTTCCAAAGTAGCGCTCAGCCTCCTGACATCTGCTCCGTCCATACTTGTTACCTTTGGGTTTATTCGGAGAAGCGCTGAATAACCTTTTTGTTAGCAATCTCCTTTTTGCACAGCGCAGGGCCACTGGCGATGGAGGCAGGCATCCATGTGGGGGCTTTTTCTTTTATTTTCTTTTTTTCCCTGTTGCTGTAAAGCTCATGTGCTTTTTGGTATTCAAGTATTTGCTTGTCATAATGCTAAATAAAGCCACCTTGCTGTTCCCTTGCCTAGGTCCTCTTGACGTATTGGCACCCATATGAGAGAATGAGAAAGGTGATCGCCGACATAGCTCTGTTCAATCGCTTCAGGCTGTTCTATCAATTTTGAGACTGACAGGAGTTCGGAGATGGAACTTGGGAAGAAGGAGTTTGGGCTGTTTAGTGCTGGATCCCATGAATCAATCTGCAATCTACTCCTGTTATTTTAGATGCAGATCCTTGTTGTCATTGGGAGTCTATCATCTGCAGCATGCCCCTATCGGGTAGTTTTCTAAATAATAAGCCTGGCATGGATTCCCAGCTTCTGGAATCAGCAGAGTGCAATGACAGACCTTGGGATGAAATGGCATTTCATTAATTACCAGGTGGATGTGTACATCGTAAGAAGGAAGTTTAAAAACGAAAAAAACCTTCCCCAACAGAGGTGGGAGGTGGGAGTTAGGGAGGGGGTTACAAACTAGGCCGCTTTCTGATGTCCTTTTAAGAAAAACGAAAGGGGAAGCTTTATTTGGTACTTGAATGGCAGGTAACCCTCGAATCGGGCCTGGGCAGAGGCCTCCCTTCCTGCCCCAGGGTGCAACAAGGCTGCATCCCAGCTCCCCCACAGCCCTGCTGCTGGCTCCTCCAGGCCCGCTGCACAGGCCCCACCCTGTCGCCAGCTTCCTGTTTGTGTCCCTGCTTTGTTGCTTCCTGGCGGTCACTCTGAGCCTGCCCTTCTGCGAAGCCTCCATCCTGGGGACTGGCTCTCTTCCCAACTCTCTCATGTGCCAGCAAATCTGTCTCTGCCTCAATCGAAACCCCACATTTTTAAAGGCCAGGCCTGGTCCTGGCGTCTGAGCTGAGCCTTCAGTCAGGGCTGGCCTCTCACAGGGCTCTGGCTTTCTGGGGGCCTTTCTCCCGAGGTGGCTCAATGCATTCTTATGGTTGCTTCCTCACCTAGCTGCCTGCATTACTTTGAGGAAGGGACAAGGGTTGTTTCCTCCCTTTACAGGCTGAAAAAGAGGCCTGGAGAGACTGCAGATTGAAGTGGTCCTGGGGAAGAAGAATGAGCTCCCAATCTGCTCACCCAAGATATATAAAGGAGCATCCACTAACATTGAAACACCCACCCGAGGCTTTCTACCATGTGTGAAGCATTTCATATGTGTTATTGCATTTAATCTACATAAGCCCCTTGCCAGGTAGGCATTATTAGCCTTATTTTAAACCATGGAAACTGAGGCTCACAGAACTTACTATTATTCATTTGTCGGAATCAATTCCTGTCTCTCTCTGCAGGTACCTGCAAGCTTCCCCAAGGACATACTTACGTCATTCAGATGCCTGCTCAAATGCCACACCCTCAGACGAGGCTCCTGTAGATAGATTGCACTCAACTACCTTCTGTCCCTTCACCTGTCTTTATCTTTCTTTTGAGAATTTTTTCACCACCCAATATTGTGTATCTATATTTAATTGTGCCACTTTGTGTATGAGGTCAGGGACTTTGGCTCTTTTGCTCACTGCTGTATTCTACTGGTACATGGCAGTTATGTCATACATATCTGTTAAGCGAATGATTGAATGGATGGGTGAAAATACGGCTGCATGTCTTTCCATCTTAAAGCTAAAACAGTCATAATGTTTGGTCAGATTGCCAGAAGTGACAGGTAACAATCCCTCCCAGATATGGAAACTCGGGCACAAGACCGACTGGTTCAGGATTCTACCATAAAGCACTAGTAGATCCAAGGCTAAACCATCAAAGTCTGTGACTATCAAACTGACTATGGCCAGTTATCCTTGCAGTGGCTTCTGGAATCCAAAACACGTGTCTGGGAACTGCTTTATTACACTTCTCAAAGTTCTCTTTCTGCATACTACAAAACTCTTGCCTAGAGCTCGCTAACCTGACTTCCAGCATGTTGGTGGCTCCTGACAGGAAGAAGGTGGCGAGCCTGTTGAGTTGATCCCTGTGTTGTTCTGAGAAAAGTCATGGTAACCCTTACTGCCTTCCCTCTATCCCCTCCCAGAGCTATACTTTTTCTTTTAAGTCAAAAAAGATAATTCCTATGTTCTCTCTAATCCTTAAAAGTGACCTCTTCCAGTGTTGGAGGACATCTAGTGACACCTTTATGCTTAGAAGATCCAAGAGGAAATGTTAGGATCAGGACGCAACCAGAGATCCCCGCTAGAGCAAGCCCCTCTAGAAGTTACTCAAGTGTAACAGAGTTTTCTCAGAAACCATTATGTCTATCTATTATCTATCTATCTATGTTTCTATCTATCTGTCTGTCTTTTAGCTGTGTACCTCTGAGCTGCTGAGAGCCAGCAAGAGAAGAGGACAGCATGCTTGCAAGTCCACTCCTAGCCTCTGCTTCTGGGCTCAGGAAAGTGACACCTGCAAAAGCAAAATGCAAGCCACAGATTTAATGTGCTAGACTAGACCAGCACACAAAACCCCACAGCCCTGCCTTCTTTTTTCCTTTTCTACCCGGCCCCCCACCATATATGATCCTTTTATCAAGGAAAACTTAATAGAGAAGAACCCAAAAAGAAGACTCACTCTAAGACGAACACTTTCTCTCTTCCCCAACCATGGTGGCCCACAAGGAAGCAGCTCAGACTTTACTGCAGATGGTAAGTATAGGGGTCCAAAACATGTACAAGGTGTGATTTTCTACTTGAAGGAGATGAACATCTTGGATTAAACCAGCATACTGGAGCTAGAATACATGTTAAAGTAGACTGATCAGCTAGGTGCGGTTGCTCTTGTCTGTAATCCCAGCACTTTGGGAGGCCAAGTCAAGAGGATCCCTTGAGCCCAGGAGTTCACACCAAAACCCCATCTCTACAAAAAATACAAAAATTAGCCAGGCATGGTAACATGTGCCTGTAGTACCAGCTACTCAGGAGGCTGAGGTGAAAGGATCACTTGAGCCCAAAAGGCAGAGGTTGCAATGAAGCAAGATTGCACCACTGCACTCCAGCCTGGGCAACAAAGCAAGATCCTGTCTCAAAAAAAACAAAAACAAACAAACAAACAAACAAAAAAACCATGGGTTGATTGAAGGCACCAACATGCTTTGAAGGTTCAAAAGAAAGGAGAAATCACAGTGGACAGATTGAGAGAGTCAGGAAAGATTTCATGAATGTGACTTCTGAGACAAATCTTGAAGGACTGGTGGGATTTTAATAGGCAGCGATGGAGTAAAGGAAGGATACCCCAGCAGTGCAGAGCCAGAGGGCAAAGCACTGGGGGTGGGGGAAAATAGGTTGAGTTTGGCCAGAGCTTAAGACACATGCCAACGAATGACAGATGATAAGGCTGCAAAGGAATTCGGATGCAGAAAGCCAGTTAAAGGAATTTGCACTTGATTTAAAAGGCAAAGGAGAATGGTCCATCCGTACAATGGGAAACTTCTCTGCAATAAGAAAAGGTTTGTCATTTGATTCAAATTTAATTGAGCTCTAAAAACTAATAGTTGATTCCATTATTAGAAAACTGTAAGTGTGTTTGGACAGCTTGGTTTGTGAATCTTCTCTTACACCTGTAAATCTTAATGAAAGCAAAATACAGATTAAGTATATGCGATCAAATTTAATCTCCACATTGAGATGTGCTGTAACTGGTAAAACACACACTGGATGCTGAGGCGCAGTGTTGAAAAAGGATATGAAATATCTTAAGTCATCATTCTGATGTGGATTATGTTTTGAAATGATGGCATTTTGGGTCTCTTAAGTTAAATACAAATCTTATGGGAGCCAGGCATGGTGGTGCACACCTGTAGTCCCAGCTTCTCAGAAGGCTGAGGCAGGAGGATCACTTGAATCCAGGAGTTCAAGTGAACCCGAGGAAACCAGCCTGGGCAATGTAGCAAGACCCTATGTCAAAAAAAAAAAAAAGACCAAAAAATATAATGAAATGGAAACAGCAAAAAGCACAGGGGAGTATTGAAGGGTTTTGAGTGTGGATGTCACTTGATAAGAGATGCCAAGATGCTCCAAAATAATGATAATAACTTTGAGGGAGTGTCTGAGGTGGATTGCAAGTGGGGGAAACTACAGACAAGAAAGTGCATTGAGAGATATTTTTAATGGCTGCATCCGGAAGAGCCTGACTGAGTCAGAGGCTCAGAGATTTGAACTCCACTCCCCAAATATGGATCAAAAGTGGACTCCCTGATGCTCTCACTGGGCTAACACCAACCCTCAGTCACTTGCAAAATATCCCACAACCAGAAAAGTTCTGGGTTCTACTGGGAGGGTTCAGTCACTGTGAAGGGTCAAAGGTCACCCTGATGAAGGATCCTGGACCAACCATGACCCCTGGCTTGACTTGGAAGAAAACCCGACAAGGTTTGTTATTATGTCTTGAGCTGGAATTTACCATTGGAAATGCAGCCTTTGTCACCAGCATGAGGAGAACTGTTTTGCATTTGATGACATTTTCAAAATGGTGTGAAAAATCCCTGACGTTTTTATTAGAAAATCTATAAAGCCCAAACAAATGGTTTCATGCTGCTTTGCCTCATTCTTCATAGGTTCATCGGCAATCCATCATCCCTCCCACTTCTCCCGCGCCCTCCCACTCCCCTTGAACCCATCAGCGGCGACATCTTGCCCATGAATAAAAGAACTACTCAGAGAAGCCCTTTAAACCTTAGCTGTCCTTTGCTTCTCAACTTATACCCCTTAAATCAACAACAATCACTCCATGTTCACCGGCTCCCTTCCTGAAAGGCGAAACGATGTTGTCACCTCCTTCCAAAAATCCTTTCCTTTTCATCTCACAACACTCAATTCCAGAAGCTTGACTTGCTCTCTCTTCAGTTAGAGATGGGACTCTCTTTCTCGGGTCTCTTTTATGTTTGCTTTAACTTCTAGTTAGAACCAAATCACTGGATCAAGAGCAAATCAGTGAATACTGTCTCTCCTGAGAAAATTTTCAGTCTCTTCCTTAGATTGCTATTTTGAATAAAGAACTCCTCTATCGTGAGTTTCTAATAAGGTGAACTGCCTCAGGCTTCAGATGCAGCTCTTCCTTGCTTTCAAGTCTAACCCATCCAAGCCAACTCCATCTGCCTGATTATTATGCAACTTCCTGTCTATCCCTTCAGCCTCCCTAAAACAGACAACAGAAAGTTGTTGGACTTCCTCTTACCTACCTTCCCCCAGTCATTTCTCCCCTGTGAACCCTTCTCCCTGTACCTCCCTCCCCGACTAAGCACAGTAGCTGGTACTCCAGGTATTCACAGCAAGAGTACTGCTATACAGCCATTGGGCACTGCTACTCTCTTCCACCATTTTTGAGTGAGTCTGATGCCTTTGCCAGCACCGTCACTATTTGGTTCCTTCTTATCTTCTCTACCTAGCTCTCTCTTGCTTTTTTGATTAATCAGCTTTTATCTATTTTCTGTTTTATACTATTTTTTTATTCAACCGAATGTGTTAGGTGATCACAGTTGGCCAACTAGTATGTTGGCATGGGTTTGGGGTTGTGGGGCTTTAATGTTTTCATTTAATTCTCACAATATCCTTGTGAGGTAAGAAGGGTGGAAATGATCACTGGCTCCATTTTACAGATGGTCAATCTCTTTCCTAAAGCTTCCCAGTTCATAAAGGGCAGAGGTGAGAAGCAGCTCTTCTGCCCCCAAATCGCAATGCCTTTCCACCATACCCCAGTTTCACTTCCTCGTGGAATGCTATTCCATGTCCTCATTCTGATTTCTGGCCTGTCACACCTCTTCCTAGGCCTCTGCTCAGTTCAGCTTCAGCCAGGTCGCTTCCTCTCCTCTTGGCTCTCTGCCCATATTCCTTTGCACAGTAACTGCCAGCCAGTAGCACTGAGCACTAAGCTGAGGAGAATTAACCAGCTAGAAGTCTTGCTCCATCTTAAAGCTAAACACCCTGGTTTGGCTCTAAGCTGGCTTTAGAGTGAGATTTGGATCTCAAATGCTATTACTAGTCCTCCTTCACCCTGCACTCCACCCCTGCCACCTCGATCCCACACATGCCCATCACACCCCAAGACACTGGCCCTCAATGGCAGCACTGTCTCCTGCATTCCCAAACTACCCTGGGCTGTAAAACCTGGGAGGCTCATCTCTGTGCCTTTTTTTTTCTCATCCTCAAATGTGTTTTGCAGCACTCCCTGAGAGCAAATAAATACTGCAAAAAAAGAAAAAGAAGAAAGAAAATCCCAGCAGGCAGAGTCTGGCAGCCCAAGCCACTTTACCTGCAACTCAACTGACACTAGGTGAGATGCTCAGCAAACCTCTACAACAGGTGCAGGGGAAAGCTGCAAAAAATACAAATACACTGCTTTGCTATGGATTCTTCATTTTTAAACTGAGACTTTCAGGGTCATATTTATTCCCTTCCAAAGACCCGGAACAAACCCAAATAGCAGAAAATGCAGCATTGCTCTAAAAGGCACAAATCAGCCAGAGGCAGGGGGTGGGGGAAGTAAATGGAATTCCTACAGTACCCCCAAGCTCAGCAGGAATTCTTTTTGTCCCCTAATCCATCTCCTGTGTCACCAAGTGTGACGGTAGCCAAATAGGCAGGCAGGCTCTCATGGCCACAAAGAAGACAGGATGCCCCCACCCTTACCCCTCACCACCAGGGCAAACACTTCATATGAAACTTAAGTCGGGTATTCCGGTGTGACATTGTGGCAGTGGAGTCAAGGTCAAATAAGTTCACTGAATAAGACTGAGGGGTCTGAAGCGGCAGATGATAGTGGGATAGGCAGGAAGTAGGTAGGGTGTGGGTAACGACTTGCCAGCCAGCCCTCCAGCGTTGACTCAGCACCCCTCCTCTCCCTCTGCATGTCCTGCTCTCAAATCACTGCCAACTACGAGCCCCAGCACTGTCAGTAAAAGAGTGGGACCAGGCACTATTCTCCTTTTGTCTTACATCCTCCTGGAGAAAGCACTCAACTAGGCGTCCACTGCATGGATTCCTTTCTTATGAGAGACAACGGGCAAATCACAAACTCAGTGCATCTGTTTTTCTAAAAATAGGAAGTGATGATGCCTTCCCTCCACCCTGTTCCCAACCTTCCCACCATCCTACACACACACACACACACACACATACCTTAAAAACTAGGAAGAGTCCCCAAAGGGCTATGAGCTCTTTTTGAGTGAACTTCACTTGAGTATTAGAACATTGGCTATTCGAGGTGATCCTGTATTGTTTAAAAGAAAAAGAAGTCTTAGGCTCTTCTCAGCTTGAGAGAGCTGCACCACGGCCTGAGTGATGGTGGCAGCGTCACCTTTCATTGGTGGCGCAGCTTCTAGGGAGGGTGGAGAGCGTGCCTCGGCCTGCGCTTGGCTGGCATCATTCGTCACCACAGGAAGCCATTCCCTTCCCAGAAAAGCAGCCAGGGACTCATTCCTGATAGCGACATGGGAGAGTTCATGACAGATGGAGACTGTGAACCCTTGTGGTCAGCCACCCTCCCCCATTTGACACCATTCTAATCAGCATAGATTTAACAATGTGTACAACCTTTATGTATGTATATGTATATATATGATTTGTATATGATCTATAAACATATATGCAAGCATATAGATGCTAAATATGGATATGGTTGACTGGTTTGTGTGTGTGTTCTCAGCACAGACTCCAGATGCTGAGTCTGTGTTGCGCTGTAGACCTGTATTTTAGGCAAGGATGTCCTACAATCATTTCTAGATGCTAATTGCGACAGCTCCCAGGATTCCCAGCATGTCTGCCTGCTCTCTGAAAGCTCTTTGAGGGCTTCTCATCATTAGAATTCCCTGAGTTTTCACTCCTTCCTTACAAGCCATCTGGCCTCTCCGCACTGCAGCTGCAGTCCGCCATCCCCTGCCACACACACCTGAGCCTTTGACATCCCCCACCTGAAGCAAAGCCATCCATCAAGAAAATCCAAAACTGCAATCAGGAATATTTTTTCCCAAAATCCAAAGTTAAATTATTCTTTTATTTTAAACCTCTATTACATTTCAGATCATTTTTTTCTTCAAATTCATTATACTCTTGAAATATACATTCCTGTGTACCAGAGTGGGGATGAGGGGGTGGGAATCTTCCTCCATTTAATCATGTAGCCCAATTAGCTGAGGCCTCTTGCCTCAGTGGTGTGCCTCTTGAACATTATAATTGTCATTAACTAAAAGAGCAGAGAAGGTCAGGATGTAGAGGCCTTGGAGAGTCAGAGGTTGCAGGCAATCGCACGGGGCTTGAAAGCCTCTGTGAGCTTCTCTCCTGAAGAAGGGTAGGAGCCAATGAGCTAGTCCTTGCTCACAGTCATTAACCTCAGCTAGAGGGACATTTTGAGTGACAGAGAGCCACCAGAGCACCACGCAAAGGAATACATAACTGGTGGTGGCATTCCTCAGAGGCAGGAACCTGGGAACAAGAAGAAAGAGAATAGAGGCCCAAACCAGTAGCAGCTACCATTCTGAAACTGTCAGAGGTAGGCCTGGTGGTGGAATTTCCAAGAGATTGATCCAGCTAAAAGAGAAATTTCTACTTTTCTTGTATCTGGAACCAAGTAGCTCTTTCTCCCTCTGTCTTCATTTCTGTTGTTGTGATAGCTGCCGTTTGCTTGCTTTTGTTTTAATTGAAGAGATACTGAAAAGCCATTTTGTAAAGATATCGCATGCAACCCAAATGGCTCAGGCAGACTTCCCTTTATTCATAAGACGCCAACTGTGAGCTTGTGTTGCAGTGACACTGGGCATGTGACCAGTAAAAGCAAAATCCAGACAAAAGAGATGATGCTGTAATAACCCTAATAATATGTAGACTAAGGAGATTTACCAAATAGATTTTTCCATTCAATAGCATTGCAGCCAAAAAAAAATTTTTTTTATGTTATCAGCTTGCCATTCACTTACCTCTTGCCAGTGGTAGTCCACCAGGTAGAGAGGCATAGCTGTAAGAGATCTGCACTGGAAAACAGAAGAAAATAGGGCCTGATTGCTAATTCAGCCAAGTCAGAATAGAAGCTTCATCCTCCTTCACAGACCACAGGTTCATTTAGCAAAATACGGTGAAGTGACATGCATCAATATATTTAACTACTGTTTACCAAATGCTTGCTTTATGCCAAGTTTTAACATACTGTTTCTTGTTCAACCTTCTGCTATGGGATATCTTATGTGCCCCTCAAATTTATATATTGAAGTCCTAACCCCCTCAGAGTGTGACTGTATTTGGAGACAGGGCTTTTAATGAGATAACTGTGTTAAAACGAGGTCATTAGGGTGGGCCCTCATCCAATACAACTGATGTCCTTATAAGAAGAAATTAGGACACAGACATACACAGAGGCAGGACCATGTGAAGACACAAGGAGAAGATGGCCATCTGCAAGCCAAGGAAAGGGGCCTCAGGAGATACCAATGCTGCTAACACCTTGACCTTGGACTTCCAGCCTTCAAAACTGTGAAGAAACACATTTCTGCTGTTTAAGCTACCTGGTCTATGGCACTTTGCAATGGTAGCCCTAGCAGACTAACGCACCTTCCCAACAGCCTGTATATTCAGTTTAGGAGCAAGAACAGAAAGGCTCCATGATGGAAAGGAACTAGTTTAGAATCTCAAAATCACAAGGTGCCAGAAAAAGAATAAAAACACATCTTCTGACTTTCGTTCAGTGGCCTTGAAAAGAAAACGGCACCTCCCAGCTCCCCAAAGACAGGAGAAGCACTGGACAAAAAGTTGCCTGCCCCAGGGACAAGCAAGCATCACCTTAAACCTGCCACTCGATGGTAGCTCTAGAGAAATGGCTGATGGGGGAGGTCGGTAAGAGGCAGTGCCAGCCACCACACAGTGGGGCCACGTTAGGACTGACTCATCCCGGCTGTTCAGAAGGATCTGCCCTTCCACCAGGCTGGGAGGCAGTCGGAGGGGCCAACTACAGAGCACTCTGTGTGCTTAGGGCTACCCTAAGGGTTTCCTGCGTATTAAACCAGATCATCCTCACCACAGCCACTGGACTCAGGATGACTGTTATGCCCATTTAATAGATGAGAGGCCTGAGGCGCAGAGCTGAAGCGACTGGCTCAGGGACACCAGCCAGCAAGAGGAGCACAGATGAGGGCACAAGGGGGGCCGTGAGTTTTCTTCCCACTGTCTACAGTGCCAGGTACTAGAGCAAAATTCCATGCTGGAGACGTGACAGGAACGAAGCATAGAGCTATTCCACACTGGCAGTATAGACGTTAACTGGGATTAGATCGTGTAGGGTGGGGAGAGGCTGGAAGTCTCTCTTCACAGTTCCAGAGAGGTGTTGAGATCTAGAGAGCAAGCTGGGCTCGGGGAAGCCCTCCCCACCCATCAGTGGTGACCGTCATCATCTGTACATCACGTGTTATGGAAATGACAGAAAGAACAAATTAGAGCAAGAGCAAACTCCACTGTTTTCCAGGTGGTAGGGGTCTTTCTCATCCCCTCATGGCCGCCTTAGGAGGCTGATAAGGAAGCGGTTTTTTAGTGGTCCAGCCCCCTTTCTTCTTCCTCACAGTGAAAGCAGGGCTCAAGGAAATAGCTGACAATCCAGGCCCTGACGGGGCTCCTTCCATGACCTTCCCTTACGCCCTCCACACTGCCTCCCCTTCCTTCACTGGTGCTCTTTTCTCTCAAACGCTTCTCACATTCACCTCCCACTTCTCTCAACCGCTTCTCAAATTCACCTCCCACTTCTCCTTGTCTCACGGGTCATGTTTTGCTCTTCTTAGTTTGCCTAAGTCTGACAAGATCTTTAGTTCTTAAATCTCCAGGCTTTTAGAATCCTCAAAAAGGAATCGAGTTTACTCAGGAAAACTCATGTGCTTGTAGATACCTGCACGGAGCGTTCGCACAGTTGCCAGAGCTTCACTGACCTCCCAAACAGGGACAGTCTCCAAGAAACCCTACCCTAGTTGCTTTTCTTTCCTTTTGAATAAACTTCAGAAGGTTTATTTCTCTCCAGTACAAATGTTTGTCTCTGTTACACTGATTCGAGGAAGACCTTTGCTTCAGATGGCTCCTCTGGTTTACGTCTCGTCCACCTCTTTCTGATCATTCTAGCAGTCTTTCTCTTTCTTTGTTTCTCAGGGAAACTCCATCTCCTCCTGCAGTCTATGTGTAATGCACAGGCAAAATGATCTTCTCTTTATTTCCTATAACAGTGACGACTCCTCCTAGGCATTCTATATTAAACTCCACTCAATAAGAAGCTTGGAAATAGGTGATGGAACAAGAGGAAAAAAACAAGACATTGCTGTGCCCTTATGGAGTTTACAGACAAGTAAAAAAAAGATGAATTCGGACAATTACTTACAAATTGGACATGTTACCTTACCAGAAGAGACATGCACCCATGTTTTTTGGGAGCATATAGTAAAGGGACTTAAGCAAGGAGCTGACTGGGTTCAGGGGAAGGCACGGGAAGGCTGCTCTGAGAAAGTGGCATCTCAAAAGGAACCTAAAGAAGGAGCAGGGGGCCAGGTGTGGTGGCTCACGCCTGTAATCCCAGCACCTCAGGAGGCCAAGGCAGGTGGATCACTTGAGGTCAGGAGTTCAAGACCAGCCTGGCCAATATGGTGAAACCCTGTCTCTACTAAAAATACAAAAATTAGCAGGATGTGGTGATGCACACCTGTAATCCCAGCTCCTTGGGTGGCTGAGGCAGGAGAATCACTTGAACCCAGGAGATGGAGGTTGCAGTGAGCCCGGATCATGCCATTGCACTCCAGCCTGGGCAAAAGAGCAAGACTCCATAACAAAAAAAAAAAAAAAAAAAGAAAGAAGAAAAATAAAAGAAAAGAAGGAGTGAGGCTTGGTCAGGCCAAAGGGTGAAGGAGAACAAGTCAAGCAGAGGTCCCAACTTGTTGAATCCCACATTGTAGGGAGCACGGCAGAGCTGAGAGTCTGCAGAGTCCAGCATGCGGGAGCTCAGAGTTCAAGTGCTGACAAGCATGAGACAAGAGGACACAGAAGTACATCGTGGCCTTCCTGAAAAGCCAGGAAAAGGACTTCCGATTATATACCAAAGGTAATAGGATCTGGTAAGGATCTGCTGTGAGGGAGGAGATGAGAGTATTTTTCACTTTAAATTGGTAAGTATGCAACACATTCATATGTTTTCCAAAACCAGAAAGTATAAAAGCTGTTCAGTACAAAGTTTTTTCTGGCTTGGTTCTCTCTTCTCCTAAATAGATAACAATGTTTCAGTTTCATGTATGCTGACTTTCTTTACGCCTATACAAATATGACAAGAGCAAAGAAGACTAGAGATTCTTTTTTCATCTTTACGTATTCAAAATGTAGCATATCATGCTCAGTGTTCTGTACCTTGAACTTTTTTTGTGCCAGATCTTAACTATTTTGTATGCTGTTGACTTACGTCTTATATCATTATTACTATCACTACTATTTAGCTTTTCACAAATGTAGGTCTTTCATTTCCTACCAGATGGTAAGCTTCTGGGAAACACAAGCTGCATCTTACTCAATTTTGCATAAGATAGGTATCCAGTAAAAAAAAAAAAAAAAAAAAAAAAAATCTGTTAATTGGTTGGGCACGGTGACTCACACCTGTAATCTCAGCACTTTGGGAGGCCATGGCAGGCAGATCACTTGAGGTCAGGAGTTCAAGACCAGCCTGGCCACCATGGTGAAACCCTGTCTCTACTAAAATGCAAAAAAAAATCAGCCAAGTGTGGTGGGTGCCTGTAATCCCAGCTACTCAGGATTCTGAGGCACGAGAATTGCTTGAACCGGGGTGGTGGAGGTTGCAGTGAGCCAAGATTGTGCCACTGCACTCCAGTATGGGTGACAGAATGAGACTCTGTCTCAAAAAAAAAAAATCTGTTAATTGATATAGATGTTGAACAAGAATCTTTGTTGAATACACCAATTACTATTATAAAGAACAAATGCTTCATCTAGCCTATTCTCTCAATTTTTTTACTTTTAATTTTGCCACTTTTCCAACATTCACCAGAGCAGACATAATGGGCTCCTGTGTACTCATCCTGACTTCAACAAATTTCCATATTTTGGTGATCTTGATTCTTGCCCATCCCCACCACCCATCCACCCTGGGAAAGAAGAGGCCTGATGTATTCTAGTACAAATGCAAGACATCAAGTCATTTTCTCCGTAAATACCCAAGCAAGCACCTCTAACGGATAAAGCCTTTGCTTTAATAACAAACGTGCCAACAAAACTAACAGCAGTTCTTTAGCATCACCTAACATCCACACCATAGTCAGACCTCCCTGATTTTTGCAAAACTGTCTTTACACAGTTAGCTTGTTGGAATCAAGAGCCACACAAATCCACCAACGATACCTGGGCGTTGTGTTCATAGTTCTTAGTTCTCTCCCATTCCATCATTGCTGCCTCCTCCATCCCTTCCTCTGCCTCTTTTATGCCATAGATTTAGTAGAGAAACCAGGTTATCTCCCACGAACACTGTCCACATTCTGCACTTAGCTGATTGCTTTCTTGCAGTATCATATAACTTGTTTTCTATTTCCCGGGTTTTCCTAAAAACTGGCAAGATTTGTGTTTTGAGAAGTTTTCTTAGCTGCTTTATGGAGATTTGATTATACAGTGGGAGAGTGGACACTGAAAAGCCCATGTTACTTGCCCTGGCACAAGATAGTAGCCCCCTAGACTAGAGCAATAGCACGTGCTTCAGGGGTCATGTAGACAGAGAAATGGGTCAATTCAAGAAATGTTCAGGAGGTGGAATAAACAAAACTTGTGGACTAAGTGGAAAGGAGTGTGTTTCCAATGCTCTGTTAAGAATCTGCCCTTTGGGAGGCCAAGGTGTGTAGATCACCTGAGGTCAGGAGTTTGAGACCAGCCTGACTAACATAGTGAAACCCCATCTCTACTAAACACAAAAATTAGCTGGGTGTGGTGGTGCATGCCTGAAATCCCAGCTACTTGGGAGGCTGAGGCAGGAGAATCGCTTGAACCCGGGAGGCAGAGATTGCAGCGAGCCAAGATGGTGCCACTGCACTCCAGCCTAGGCAACAAGAGCAAAACTCCATCTCAAAAAAAAAAAAAAAAAGAAGAAGAATCTGGAGCTAGGGCAGTGGCTCACGCCTGTAATCCCAATACTTTGGGAGGCCAAGGCAGGAAGATCATCTGAGTTCAGGAGTTCAAGGCCAGCCAGGGCAACATAGGAAGACCCCCATCTCTACTGAAAAAAAAATTGTTTTTAATTAGCTGGCATCATGGCCCACACCTGTAGTCTCAGCTACTCTGGAGGCTGAGGCAGGAAGATCATTTGAGGCTGAGAGATCAAGAATGTAGTGAACTTAGATCATGTCACTGCACTCCAGCCTGGACAACAGAGCAAGACCCTGTTACAAAAAAGAATCTGAACCTCACTGTAAGACAAACCAAAAGAGCTGCTTTCTCCTGGAAAAAAACATTTACATGTTTACCTACATTCTTTTCACAGTTATCACTTATGGCAAGTTTTAAGGCATACAAAGTTGGAGTATTATTGTTGGTGTTAAATTTTATTGCTGCGGCTTTAAAACATAAACAAAAAAATAATTCCTTCTTAAGTAGTTGGAAATTGTAATCATACTCTTGGGAATAGATTTTACTGCTATGGATACTGTAAAGCACAAAGATAATAAACTTAAATTGCAGAATTAGTATTGAGAATAAATTTTATTGCTCTGGCTATCACACTAAGAAGTAGGATTCATAACTCTCTTTTTTTTTTCTTTTCAGCAGCTGGTTTATGTAGAATGACTCTGGGTCTGGTGTGTAGGGAAGATCAAAGGTCACTAGCATCACAGATCATGTGTCCTGATGAGGAACCTGGGCCCATGGGAACAGCTTGATTCTTACAGGTGGTCTGGGACCTGGAGAGAAGCTGGCCCAGGCACCAGTATCTGGCAGACAGGCAGGCTAAGAAGACTGCCTGCACCTCCTCTTCTCAGCATTGAGGAGAGGTCATCTGGGTTGCTACTAACTTCTTCCCCCCACCGCTCCCCTGGAGATGTCTCTGCACTCCCCAGTCTCTACAGGGTCCGGATTGCAGTCCAGTTTTGAAAAGCTCTGCAGATCAAGAATGGAGTTGGATTTTGGTGTTGGATGGCCTTTCTCTTTGTGAACATTCCCTGCTCACTCTGTATCCATCTCAGTGAGGGGACAGCCACACACTTAACCAGGGATCAGAAGCCATTCTTGACCCTCCCTCACCACCTATACATCTGCCACGCACCAGCCCTGCAAATCCTACCTCCCTAGATGTCTCTCAGATTCCTGGCTTGCTTCCCACCCCATTTCAGACTACCATCATCTCTCCCTAGCACTTTTATCATTTGTTAAGTTTTCTTAAAAGATTTGGTCTTGCTCTGTCATCTAGGCTGGAGTACAGTGGCACGATCACAGCTCACTGTAGTCTCAAACTCCTGGGCTCAAGCAATCCTCACTCCTAAGCCTCTGAGTAGCTGGGACTACAGGCTTGAGCCACCATACTGGCTCTCACTGGCGCTTTTATCATAGCCTCTTTCCTCCATGCTTATCACTATAATGATGACCATTGTTACTGAGCACGAATGAAGTGCTAGGCACTGTGCTTAGTGCCTGGTATCAGTATCTTGTTTGCCCCTCACAACATCCCTGTGAAGTAAGGATGTATTTTTTTCATAAATGAGGAAACTGAGGTTCAGAGGTTAACTATCAAAAGATAACTTTTTTTTTTAATCACCAGGCCCAAGCAGAAAGTAAATCTTAGATCCTTTCCTACTCTTCAATGACTCCCTGCTATCATTCCTTATTTCCTTCCTTCCTTCTTCCAACAAATAGGCAACTTAGCGTGAAACTCAAGAGTACTGCCAATGTCTCCAGACTCAAACATCAGGATGCAAGTAACTGTAGCTCTCACCGAGTAACTGGTAGTTCTTGGGATGTCATTTGCTCGTCTGCAACATAACCCATTTCCATTCCATTGTCTAACTTCTATTTATCCTTCAAGATTTATTTTAGACATCGTTTCCATCAGGAAGCCACTCTTACACTACGCACTCCCAGACTTGTGAGCATGCACACACATAAAGCTAGGTATGTGGCTCCCCGCCGGCTCCCTGCCGGCTCCCCAGGCACCCTGGGCATCTCCCTATCACAGCACTCATCACGTTCCATTGTAACCATCTGCTTTGTCTTAGAAATGCCGCTGGACTGTCACTTGCCTGACAGCAGAGACTGTGTCTTCTGTCTGAACTCCCAGAATCTGATACCTGAATCCTAGCACACAGTGACTACTCAAAGGCAGCTTACTGAATGAATGCATGAGCCAATGAATAGTCTAAACTACAGTGAACTCAACAGCAATGATGAGAACAATGACACATAAGCCTTTCCAGTCTCAAAGAAATAGCAAGTCATGCCTTTTATTCAGTTTGAGGAACGATACTACTATACTGTTTCAAATTCAGTCTGCAATTACCCACCTGTTCTCATTCTAATGCCAGTACAATGTTACCTATCAGCTCATGGCAGAATTTAATTGATGGAGAATAAGCAGTTCCTTTCAGTGCCCCTCAGCAAGTGCATGAAAAATAGCACCTTAGCAAGGACGCATGTAAATGTTGGGAGTAACGTTTACCATGTTTACAGCAAAGTTGGAATGCTTCAGGTAGTTAAAGAAATTAGAAGGTTGTGTACATTCAAATCTTCTGCGATTCCAGAGTTGGTTCAATTCCTGCGAGGTTTTTGTTTGAGAGAAAACTCCTAAGTTCTCAACTTATGTGAAGTTCTTTGCTTTGCAAATGGTCCCCACTGAGGTCATAAACTCCAAGAGTCAAAGAGTATGGAATTCGGAAATATAGAGAGTGGGAGAAGGTGACACAAACCAGGCCTCTGACCCTGGCTGTTCACGGCTGGCTCCTGCCTCTGTTTCTGTTTCCATAGAAACAGCAATCCGATCAGCAAAAATAAGTTCAAGATTGTTCACTTTGTTTTCCTTTCTTCTTCCTTGGAGATAACCACTCATGGTTTTGTTAATTAGAGAAAATGGGCTCATGGCTGAAATTTAGAATGCTTCAAAGTTCAACATTAGTAGAAACAAAGTGGGAAGTCTGCACACTGGCCTGCGCCTCTGACAGCTGTCCATCCTTATCTGGGAAAAGGTGTTCACAACCTTTGCATCCACAATCATCTTCCAAGTCACTTACAGCAGTTGGATAACCTTTATGACTGCACACATTGCTGGGTATTCAGGATGGGCCCTATCAAACTGAGATGAATGTGTTCCATAATGTCTGTTTTTATTACATTAGTCTGGGAAGATGAAATCAAAAGGACTACTTTCAACAAAAATGTCCTGTGTCGACAGTTCAATACTCTTTCTACAGGCCCTGGTGATTGCCCTTATTGTATGCCGGATAAAGGCTAAATGCGCAGCTACCTGCTACTTTGACAAAGCCGATCTCTCGTCAGCAGGTTGCTCAGGTTTTTTTTTTTGTTTTTTTTTTTCACAGCAGCCCTCTAATTCCACCAAACCCACTGGATTAACAAAAACCTGAAAGTAAAATAGCACAAAATGATATCCCTGCATGAGCTACTATTATACTTTGCAACCTACAATGACACGGGTTCAATCTAAATGCCCCAAGACATTATTTCATTAATTCAAGCCATTTCAAAACTGGTAAATATTTTCTTTTCTTGGGTTTTCTATTATTACTCTGTTTCAGCAGAGAATGATGAGGCAGGCAAAGGCCACCTGAACGATCGTAGTGTGGCGTCAACAGCACGGTCAAGATGACAGGAGAGGGAGGGGCTGGCGCGGGGATGGGGGCCAGAGAGGGGAACAGAGAAACAACGAGCAGAAAGAGAGAAAGAGATCAAAGAGGGGGACCAGTGGCGATCAAGGTGGAGCACTCAGACTGGTAGACTGAGGTCATCTATTGCCCGTGGCTGGTGCCAGTCATCCCGACAGCAGGGTCTGGCACAGCTGAGTGCAGTGGACTTTGGGCATGCACAGGGGCTGGAGACTCACGGTGGATTGAAAGCCCCTTGTTGGAGGTGTCCTCAGGTCTCCGAGTCAAACCTTTTAAAGAGATTTCCTCCCGTGACAGAATCCTTGGACCAATATAGATGCACAGTGTGTAGTTAATTGACTTTCTAAGAGAAGAAAAAATAGCCCTAACATTCTTAGTTGGTCCAAAATCTTCCTTCTGTAAAACAGCTTTCAGGATTGGAAAAGAGGATTTGGAGAGGACTGTGGAGCTTGAGCAAAGGGTGCAAATGAACTCATGTGTATGGGTAGGCAGCACCATTGAGAGGCTTGCAGAACACTTACAGAAGATTTCTCCACCCCTGATTCATTCCAGAGGAGTCAAGGGGGTTAAGAGGAGGGAGTTGGGAAAGATAAGGGATCTCGATTCTGCGAGCAGCTCTGCCACTTCTCAGCTGTGACCTAGGGGAAGTTATTTAACTTCTGAAGACACAATTTCCTCACCTACAAGAAGAAAATTAAAATAGCACCTACTTCATAGAGTTCTGAGGAAACGATCCAGGTACCATGCTTAGCACATTGCTGGGCACATATTTGACCTCAGATGCAAGGTAGTATTAGTTGAAGCATTTTTAATAGTATGAATAGAACTAGACTTTATGGGCTGGGCGCAGTGGCTCACACCTATAATCCCAGCACTTTGGGAGGCCAAGGGGGTCAGATCACGAGGTAAGGAGTTCGAGATCAGCCTGGCCAACAGGGAGAAAACCCGTCTCTACTAAAAATACAAAAAGTAGCCAGGCTTGGTGGCGGGCACCTGTAATCCCAGCTACTCAAGAGGCTGAGGCCAGAGAATCGCTTGAACCTGGGAGGTGGAAATTGCAGTGAGCTGAGATCATGCCATTGCACTCCAGCCTGGGCAACAAGAGTGGAACTCCGCCTCAAAAAAAAAAAAAAAGAACTAGACCTTATGACTCTTAGTAAGTGAGGACAAGCAGTTTAAGCCACTAGGATCTTAAATCTCATTAGCAAATACTGGGACAAGAAGCTACACACAGGTGGGAAGCAGGTGCTAGAATGAGAAAGACATCCTAGGGAGAAAGGGATTCCTCCAGGGTCATCCTCACCATCCTTTCCCACTGGTGAGGAAAGAGGGAAAGAAGGAGGGACCCAGGAAGTGCTGGGGGTGGGGGCAGGGGCAGGGTACAGGCTAGGCTGGGGCTGCAGCCAACCCAACTGGCTGGAATGCAGGTCAAGCAAGTTCTCCTTTCCAGAAAGGAAAATCCTTCCGGAAACTGTTCATGTTCTGAACCTCAGGGCAGGGCAGGTGTTGATGGAGGCTGTGGAAGGGTAGCTCTACCAGGAAAAAGAGGACCTAACCAAAAGTCCTACTGGGCTGTAGGAGGATGTGGGTGTCTCTGGTTATTGTTCAGACAGAGATAACCGCCAGCTGCAGCTCATGGGCATTGTGCTACCATGGATATCACACTGTGTGCACAATTACATAACAACAGACAACAGCAAAGGTGCCAATTCCCTCTTCCAGGGCACCTGGATATGCTTCTTTCCTGGGACTGGGTGCAGCGCTCAGACATCACAAACCACGATACTCCCTCCCTTCTCCCTGCAAAACCTCACTGAGCTTCCGGACTCCTCCCGGGGGCAGCTCACACCCTCTCCTTTGGATGGAGAAATGGCTCCTTGTTGGTTAGTGAGGACGGATGATCACCGAACACCTCTGTGGCAGCAAAGGCTTTTTGCAAATGCTGGCTCCTTGGTTCCCTTGCCCTCCCTGGCTGCCGGGGAGGGAAACCAGCTGCATCCCGGAAAACAATTCCACTCAACAAACAATGCAGTGCCCTGACTACTCATAATGAGGTCTGGTTCAAATGTTGGCACACACACAACATATTAATTAAAATAACGTGCATGATAAATAATATTGGGATCCAAAGCACGGAACTCCTTTAAAATCGCACTTGGTAATTATGCAAGCTCCTGCTAACACACACTCAGAATTCCAGTGTTGCTTACGTGACAAAATTAGTCTCAGAGAGGTGACCTTGAGAGGTGTCTTGTGTGAATATCCTCCTGCTCATAAACTGTACGATGTTTAAATATCCCTGGAAACAGAGTATCCATCCTAATTTTCAAGCCCTAAGGGAAGAAATTCCTTAAGAGACCTCAATAATTCAATTTAATAATAATTATGTGAGTACCAGCTAGCGTAAGTCTTTCTGCTTAGCCCTGGGGATGGGGTGGGCAAAGCATGATTCAGTTTGGGGAGTTTTGTTTGGTTTTGAGTCAGGGTCTTACTCTTTCACCCAGGCTAAATGCAGAGGGCATGACTGTGGTTCACATCAGCCTTAAACTCCTGATCTCAAGCCATCCTCCCACATCAGCCTCCTGAGTCACTAGGGATTACAGGCATGAGCCATCATGCTCAGTATCACATTGTCAAGGAGTAGTAACTGGTTATTGGGTAATATCTGTCCCAGACAGGAAGTCCTTCTATATGCCTCACCTAGATCTTTCATGCTGCAATTAAAAACCCCACCGCCACCTGTTTTAGTCTAGGATGCCAGTTCTAATGCTTCTAGGGTCTTTATTAGGTATTGGGGCTGGGGGCAGCAGTAACAATAGGCAAGTGTCCTAGAACTTCCACTCACCACCGAGCTCCTGACCTAAAGGTTCTCACCAATTCCAGCAAAGTGAGGCAACTGTGCGCCATCTACTTTATAGAGGCCTTTTAAATGATTACCAAACTTAACATTTATATGGCCCAGTTAGTACAGAAGTCTGAGAAAGGGAGAGACCCCATTATCTTGATTCCAAAATCATTTTCTATTTGTGCTTCAGTCAACATTCCAGCATCTGCTTAAATGTATTTAATTTCATTCCCTCAACAATAACCCACGTACCACACCAGTGACCACAACTTTGGTGTCCCAGCTCCTAAATTGTATTAGTGTTCAGAAAGCCTCTTGGTTTCAACATAATGTTCAATCAGTGCAAAGAAATTAATTAAATTAAAATTATTTTTATTGTGATTTAATTAGCCTGATTTAATTACTTTGTTCACTGACTGAGCATTCTGTTGTTACAGCCAGACCCCTGCTCTCATTCGTGGCATGAATGTTCCCACAGAATTACACATTTTCTCTGTTCAGCCATTGGAGCGGGCTGGCGGAGTTTGCCAGAAACTCATGATTTATCACAATCAGCATCATCACAAATTATAGGAAGCATCCAGCAAAATGATAACTTCTAAATGAAGTGTCTGAAAGCAGGTCACACCATCAGCCTCAGCTGTTAATCTATCATATTTCACAGTCAGCCTGACACCCCGTCTAATTTTCTGCACCTCCCGCTTCGCAGGGTGCCCACATGAGGGGTCCCGCTCCTGCACAGGCCTCCATCCTCAGGAACACCAAGCCTGGCCATCCTCGGCCTCCCTGCAGACCTGACTCCATACTCCCCCTGGCCGCTCAAGCTGCTGCTCCTCTGTACTTTCTCCCACTCAGAGGTTCATGAATTGAAATTCAGCATCTCCTCCAATTATGAATATAGAACATACCACAGAGCATCAGCAGTCCCCAGCTCTTAGACACCAGAGAACACCAGATATTTGCACAATGACCTTGCAGTTACTGTAACTATCCTGGAACACTGTCTACTACCATCATGCCTGCAAAGCAACAGCCAGTATGAGTCCCCTCCATAGATGACATGTGATCCCCACATTTCTTCCTGCAGGCCACTCCACACAGTTCAATGTGCTGAGTCAAGCTGAGCAGCAGCCTGTTTTGAAACATGCTGATGTCTTTCACAAATAAAATCATCTTTAACTTGCCTGTATGTGAAATGCATCGTCTTGATTCATGTGCTCAAAGCTGCACGAATTTATTTTCTTATGTTCTAGCATCTGTATTTCAATGTATTTGGCTTGCGGCATACTCCTATGTATTTTATTGTGTGATTTAAAACCATTGTTCTGAGAAAGAATCCATAGGCTTTGCCAGACAGCTCTCTCATAGTAGAGATCTAAGCTTTTTTGTCCCTGTGTTAATTTCCTGTGGCTCCTGCAACGTATCGCTACAACCTTTGTGGCTTCAAACAACAGAAATTTATTCTCTTAAATTCAACATCAGCATCACTGGGGTGAAATCAAGGGCCTCCTCCATTCAGAGGCTCTCGAGAAGCCATCCCCAGACTCTTCCAGCTGCTGGTATTTCCACATCCCTCCCCCTGTGGCTGTGTCACTCCAGACTCTGCCTCCGTGCCCACATGGCCACCTCCTCTTCTGTGTGTCCTCTCCCTCTCTAAGAATGCTTTCAATGGCATTTAGGGCCATCAAAAGGAAGCTCTCATCTCGAGGTTCTTAACTTAATCACATCTACAAAGACCCTTTTACTTTTTTCTTTTTTTTTTTTTTTAGATGGAGTCTCGCTCTATTACCCAGGCTGGAGTGCAGTGGCGCGATCTCGGCTCACTGCAACCTCTGCCTCCAGAGTTCAAGCGATTTCTCCTGCCTCAACCTCCCCAGTAGTGGGGATTACAGGCATGCACTGCCATATCAGCAAATTTTTGTATTTTGTATTTTTGTATTTTAGGTGAAGACATTAAAATTAAATTATTTTAATGAGCTTTGGCCAAAGCTCATTAAAATAATTAGTTAAGGATCAAGGTAATGGTTTAAAAAAAAAGGCAAAGCTTTATATGTTTTCACCAAGACCTAGAAGAAGACACAGGCCTGTTTGTTCGCCTCTAGATGAATAAAATACATGCTTTGCAAACCTGGCCATTGGAACTTGTGCAGTTTTTGAGCCCGGAAGATCTCACAGGGCTTGGGTCAGCAGTTCTACTTCTTCCTCCTCAGCCTCTCATCCTGCCCCAAGGGTGTTGTATTTATGTCTTCTACAAAGTGTTGAATGAGGAACTTACACCACTGACCAGAAGTGAAAAAGGGCAGAGACCGTGTCTTTTTCAATTAAATAGAACAAGAGGAAGTGAGTGTTAACTTCGACCTGATACACTCAGGCTACTGATTAGAACAAAATCCCTACAGTAAGGTACATTGGATCAGAGTTTACTTTCCAAAAGAGCTCTATGATCACCTTTTCTGGACCTCGTGAAAAGGGTGCATGAGTTGAATCCAGACAGGCTGACAGTGTGACAAGCTCTCCCTAGAAATCAGACCTGCCTTCCCACCCCAGCTACAACTCTTCTTGTGTGACTTCATTCACAAAAACTGTATTTTTCTAAGCACCATGTCCTCACCTGGTGCTGATGGACCATGTGGGCTCCTTAAACGCAAGACTTGCTCTTTTCTGTGTGCAGATTTGAGCACGTTGCCTGGCACACACAATAAAAACCCTCAATACATAGTTGTTTACTTGACTTGAATGTCTGCCTTACCTGACTCAAGACTCAAAGCAGATACCGGGAGGAATGCCTCCAGAGATAATTCTGAAACACTCAATAAGACAGAAGGTATCAGTATTGCTGCAGATATTATTGCTCTTTTACTAAGTCATTTCTCAAGGTCCCTTCCAGACATATGATATTTTTGTCTCTGTTAAAATTAGCCTCAGAGACTGCACATCTGTTTTGGAAATGAGTAGAAAGAGGTCTTGGTTACACATGCTTTTCAATTCAGAGGGCAGGCCCCAGCGAGGGGAGCAATGTGCAAACCTTGGTGCTCATCTTCAGGCTGGAAGGGACTGTCTCGTTCAACAACCTCCCTTTACGGTTAAGAAAACAGAGTTGTTCAATGTCACCTGGCTTGCTAGCACAAATAATTCAGGCAACTAGAACCCAGTCCTACTGGATGCTAATCCAATGCTCTCTCCATTCTATTATGCTCTTTCTTTAACACAAGGTCTACCCTTGGCTTTGTAAAACTAGCTCAATGTGCTTGCTACCTCACAGCTAAGTTTTCCAAGTTGTCAAAATCTAGAATATGTAGGTGACTCCTCTCGCACAGGCTGGATTGTGAGAATCCACTAATAAAACCATTAGAAGGTACTCTGAAACAATGTGGAATGGTTTTGGTTTGCTTGATTTCATAGTGTTGTAGCATACCATTTTTATTCCATTCTTTCCTTCCCTGTATTTTTTTAGTTATTTCTTAATGGTTACCCTGGGGATTACAATTAACATCTTAAATGGATTAAAGCCTAGTTTCAACAAACCAACTTAATTTCAATAATATACAAATACTCTGTTCATGTGCGATTCCATTCTTCCTTGTTCACATTGTTATTCTCACAGAGTACATCTTTATATATTGCATACCCATTAACATACACTTAAAATCATTGTTTTATGCATTTGCCTACTCAATTATCTAGGAAAAGGAAAGAAGATACATGCCAAATCAAAAGCATGATGCTGGATATTATATTTACATATGTAGTTACCTTAACCAGTACTCTCTCTTTTTTTCCTTATGGCTTCAATTTACTATTAATAGCTACTGACCTTTCTTTTCAGCCTGAAGGATTCTCTTTAACATTTTTGTACCAGGTCTACTGGTAATTTGTTCTGTCTCCTATTGTTTTATCTGGAAATATTTAGTTTTTCCTTTATTCTTGAAAGATAGTTTTGCTAGATATACAATTCCTGGTTTCCAGTTTTTTCTCCCAGGACTTTACATAAGGAGTTCTGGTCTCCATGATTCCTGAGGAGCAATTGGCTGTTAATCTTAATGAGAATTCCTTGTACAGAATGAGTTGCTTTTCTCTTGTTGCTTTCAAAGTTCTCTCTGTCTTTGGATTCAACAATTTTACTATGAAGTGTCTCTGTGTAGATTTCTTTGAGTTTATGCCTCTTGGAGCTCATTGAACTTGTTGGACGTATGCATTCATGAATTTCCTCAGATTCAGAAAGTTTTCCAGCCATTATTTATTTAAATATTTCTTTCTTCTCTTTCCTCTCTTCTCCATCTGGAAATCCTAAATTTGTATGTTGGTGTGTTTAATGATATCCAACACATCAGTCACACTCGGTCCATTTTGCTTCATTTTTTTTTCTTTTTGCTCCTTAGACTGGATAGTTTCAATTGTCTCAAGTTCATTTTGCCTGTTCAAATCTACCATTGGGCACCTCTTGTGAGTTTTTCATTTCATTTTTTGCACTTTTCAACTTTTCTATTTTTTTATGTAATTTTTATCTCTTTGTTGATATTCTCATTTTGTTCATACATTATTTTTCTTATTTCCTTTAGTTCCTTTGGCATGACTTTAACTCATTTCACTTTAATTCCTTTGGCATGACTTTAACTCAGTTCACATATTTAAGACTGTCGATTTACTGTCTTTGACTAATCATTCCTGTGTCTCAGATTCCTCAGGGATGATTTCCATCAAATTATTTTTTCCTGTGGATGAATCATATTTTCCTATTTCTTTGTATATTTTATATTTTTTGTTAACAACTGGATATTTTGAGTGACATGTTATGATAACTCCAGAGATTTAATTCTCCCACACCTCAGGAATTGCCAAATCTTGATTTTTGAAGACTAGAGCCAACAACTTCAAACCTTTCTAATTTTGCAACTGTATATTACTTGTTTTTTGTCGTCAGTGAAGTTTCTGCTCCATTTTCTCTGCAGTCAGCCAATGACTGACAGATATTTCCAGACAGTCTACCTCCCAACAGTTTCTGAGGGGATGGAGGGGTGATACTAGCAGGTAGGGAATAGATCCTATCTCTTTAAATCCCCTCAGGAGCTGCTTTAGCCCATGGGGATTGAAACAATGGCCAACCTCTGTGCCAGCCCCTACACAATCAAAAGCAGTAAGCAGCAATCAAAACACACAACTCCAATTTTTGGAGGATAAAATTTCTCCTGGGCCCCTGGGCTGCAGAAAGCCACATCAGAAACACATCCACTGACCCCATGGCAAGCAGATGCAGGACCAGGAGATGAGAGTGGTAGCCATGGCTAGGCAAAAAGCTGAAATTCACTGAAAACTGCCAGCCTCTTTATCAAGCTCTCACCTGAATGCTCAACTGTTCTTTTAGACTTCAGAGTTCCAAAATAGTTGCTTCAGACAGTTCCTAGCTGACACCTAAGTCCTAAATTCCAAGAGCTTCCTACTCCACCATCTTCCCATGACATTACCCAGTAGTGCTTAATTTTGATTTAGAAACAAGATAGACAACAGGGCGGGTGGCAAACACCATAGTCCCAGCTACTCAGGAGACTGAGGCAGGAAAATCGCTTAAGCCCAAGAGGTAGAGGCTGCAGTGAGTCATGATTATGCCACTGTTCTCCAGCCTGGGCAACAGAGTGAGACCTTGTCTCCAAAAAGAAAAAAGAAAGAAAGAAAAGAAACAAGATAGAGGAAGTAAGTATTAATTCGAAGTTCAAAGTACATGTTTTTCCCAAACATGAAAAAGCATTTCTTCAATGTGTGTCTTGACTTTCTCATAGTCTCTCATCAGGGATTAAACAACCCAGTGACTTTTGTCTGCCATCTTTAAGTCACAGATATTCTAAAAAATCCCTTTAGAATAGGCAAGAAAAGTATAAAACAGGCTGGTAACTTGACTTGGAAAAAAATGTTCACTTTCTCATAGTCTCTCATTAGGGATTAAACCACCCAGTGACTTTTGTCTGCCATCTTTAAGTCACAGATATTCTAAAAGATCCCTTTAGAATAGGCAGGAAAAGTATAAAACATGCTGATAACTTTACTTGGAAAAAATTTAAAGCTAGAAGGTCAGAATTGAGAGATCAAAGTGATATCACTCAGTGAGGTACATCTTCTAGGGAATAAAAAAACTAGTTTTCAAAATTAAGGAAAGTTTGATCAAGAGAAACATTGGGTCCCAAGGCAGAGAAGCCCCAGCCTCCCCGTACTTATTGTATATACATTTCACTTAGCACTTGGCTACCGGTGGCTTGCAGCATCTCCATCTTGTGGTCCTCCTTGGCCATTTAATTTGCATATCATTTAAGTTCTGCTGGGACATGGGTTCTTTACTCCAGCACAACTAGCTCCCTCTTAAGAATAAGAATAATTTCTTAAATATTATAATTAAAGTGAAGGAAGAGAAAGGCAATGGAGGAAAAGGGGATGGGGAAGGATGTCTTAGTTTTCTAGAGCTGTCATAACAAATTAACATAAACTTGGCAGCTAAAAGCAAGAAATTATTTTCTCACAGTTTTAGAAACCAGAAGTCCAAAATTTAAGGTGTCAGCAGGGCCATGGACCCTCTGAAGCCTCCAGATACTTCCTTGCCTCTTCCAGTGTCAGTGGGCTCCAGGCACTTTTTGTCTTATGGCAGCATAGCTCCAACCTCTGCCTCCATCCTCACGTGACCTGCTCCTCTGTGTGTCTGTGTGTCTGTTTGCCAATTCCAGTCTCTGATTGATAGGGATATCAGTCAGTGGATTTAGACCCACGCTAAAATGAGGATAATCTCATCTCAAGACCTATACTTAGGTGCAACTACAAAACCCCAGTTTTTAAAAATAATAAACATTTGCTTTCTCAGACATGACATGCAATTTTGTCTTGTATCTGTGCCATCAAGCAGGTAACATTATTGCTCTTTTACAAAGGTGAAATGGGGCTCAAAAAAGTAATACAGGGTTATGCAGGCATTCAGTTGTGGAGCTGGGAATCAGACACGGGTTCTAAATCCTGTGTTTTTTTCTCTCGTCTATGACGTCTTCCTTTTTACTCCTGCTATTTCCTTTTCCTCCGTTTTCCCCATTCCAAGGGCACTCACAGGATTGGGATATGCACCCATTACCCTATGATCCATGGTTCTCAGCAGTACCAGAACAATCCAGGGAGCTTTTCTCAAAGCTGATGACTGGGTTCCAGGCCAGGCCAATCAAATCATAACCTCTGAGGGTGCACCCTGGACATCAGCACTTCATCAAAGCTCCTCCAGCTGATCCTCATGTGCAGCCAGGATTGAGAGCTACCACTGTAGCTGTTTGTCTCTCTTCTAAGCCATAAAAAATAAAGTATTCACTCTTTCAAATATCATCAAATCTTTGGAGCAATTCTTAATAAACAGGTTGACTAAAACAAAAAACAAAGTGGCCAGTGAGACTTAAGCTGACATGTTTAGTGTTCCTCCCTTCCCAAATTCCACTGAAAGGATCGGAGAGTCATACTAAGTGGGGAGAAAACTCTATCACATCCAGGTAAACTAAGCATGGTATCAATGGGCTAGAAACTTTGAGGAAGTCAATGTTTGTGTAATTTGGTGCCTGTGAAGGGATGGATCAAAGTACTGGCAACCCCTGTTCAATACTCAGAAAGAAAGACCCTGTGGGAATCAAATAGGTGATTCCCCCAAGATCTGGGAAGTTCTCAAACTTGAACTGGAAAAGGATGGGGCTGTGGAGGGTGGTGAATGAGAGCAGTTTGGCAGCTTCACCAGGGCCTCACGAACGGAGCTGCTGGCCTCCGGGAGGGACTGGTGGAGGCAGGGTACCTGGGGGAGTGCCCCCATCTCGCCTCCCCACAGAGGCTTAAAAAAACTATTTGAAAAAGTAGTGAATTCCTCAGGGAAAACTGCCTTCCAACAACTTCTCCCAGCTGAATAGATCCCTACACAAGGAAAATAAAACTGCCAAATAAAAAACATAAAATTTCCCCTTTGGGAGTAAGGAACAGGAACCAACACAATCACTGACAAAACCATCTCAAGTCTCCAAACTGAATAAATATAGATCTTTTCCAAAGGAAAAAGCAAGTCAAAAGAATAAAAATGAAATCACAGAATGTCTTGTTACGGCGGGCAGCTAGTCAGACATGAACGGGGCAGGAGAGGGCCTCCACACCGCCCCCGCCAGGAGAGTCAGGTGACCATCAGGGGATAGGAAACACCTGAAACTGGCCATCAGCAGCTTCCTGGTAAGATCTCAGGAGCTGGCAAGTGAACTTGAGCATGAGCATTATGAGGCAAAAGAGTTTAACTCATACATGACCTTCCAGGGGCATTCCACAGGAAAAGGGATCCAAGACACCAGAAATACGCCAACATACAAAACCCCAAATCAAAAGGCAAACCCACGCTTTACCTCCAAGATGCCCACTTGGCCCTCTTCCAAGTGTACTTTACTTCCTTTTCATTCCTGCTCTAAAGCTTTTTAATAAATGTTACTCCTGCTTTAAAACCTGCTTCGGTCTCTTCTTCTGCCTTATGACCCTCAGTTGAATTATGTCTTCTGAGGAGGCAAGAATTGAGGTTGCTGCAGACCCATACAGATTCTCCACCAGCAACTTGGATCCCTGTCATCAAATACAATACGGAAAGATTTAGTACAAAAAAAAATTGAAAACTCAAAGCAAACATTTATCTCTGAAATACACTTATTTCCAAAAGCAGAAGATAAGTTTAACACAATCTTCAATTTGGTATAAGGAGAAAAACAATTGATAAATATTAGTACCCAATGAAAATCATGCTCACTAAACATTTTTTTAAATCAACTTTATCCTGGGCAGTGTGGCAGATTAAATTTTCTAAAGATGGCCAATCTTTCAACCCACGTGCTCATTTGCAATGAGTCTCTTTCTTCACATCCTTGAATCTGGATAGGCCCCCATGACTTTTCTCAACCATAGAAGCAACCCTGTGCCAGCTCTGGGCATAGCCCTCAATCACCCTGGCACTGGCAGCCTTTGCCTCCTGCCCACTGGAAGTCAGAACCCAATGGGTTCATCTTGCCTGCTACCTGAACACAACTGATTCATCAAGATGGGAATTCCAATAGAGAGAGTTTAATACACATAACGCCAGCTAAATGAGAAACCAGAGTTTTATTATTACTCAAATCAGCCTCGCTGAATTTTTAGAGGCTGGGGTGTTTCAAGGATAGCTTGATGGGCAGGGGGCCAAGGAAGGGTAAATGCTGATTGGTTGGAGATGCAATCACAGTGGTATGGAAAACGGTCCTCCTGCACTGAGTCCGCTTGTGGGTGGGAGCCATAGAGGAATTGCTGGTCCAAGTAGGGCCATCTGGTCATCAGAAGTGCAAAAGCCTGAAAAGACATCTCAGAAGGCCAACCTTAGGTTCTACAATAATAATGTTATTTACAGGAATAATTGGGGAAGTTGCTAATCTCATGACCTCCAGAATAATGGCTGGTAATCACTTAACCACACCTACATCTTAAGGGAATTCAAGCCCCTCTCATTCTCCTAGCCTGGTGTCTTTTCATTAGCGTGAAAACTAATAAACTTATTAATTTTAAGTTTTTAAGCTTAGTTTGGGGAAGGGCTATAATTGTTTAAACTATAAACTAAATTCTTCCCAGAGTGAGTTTGGCCCATACCCAGGAGTGACCATGGGTACTTTGGAGGTTAAAGGCAAGATGGAGTTGGTTAGGTCAGATCTCTTTCACTGTCACAATTTTTTCACTGTTATAATTTTTGCAAAGGCACTTTTATGACCACATTAAGACTATCATGCTGTGAGGAGCCCAAGCCACACAAAGAGGCCCTAATGGGTGAGACAGCATAGAGAGAAAAAAAAAACCAGATACAAAGACAGAGATAGAGAGGCCGAGGCACACCAGCCATGAGAATGACAAAGCCAGCATAGAAGTGAACTCTCCATCCCAGCTGCACCAGCTCAGGTCATGTGATCAGACCCACCACCCAGCCACACTTACCAAACTCCTGACCCTAAGAATCATGAGCATATACAACTGCTTCCAAACCATAATGTTTTGGGGGTACTTTGTTACACAAAAATAGAAAACTGACAGAGGTAGCAAATAGCAGGCTAGGGTATCTTACAGAGAAACAGGGAAGGTGGGGTTGGGGAGGTGATGTATACTTCCTGATTGTTGAAATCCCCAACTGTCTTCTCAGTTCAGCTCTCAGAATGCTGGCAGCCAAAATATTACCCTCTAGGCAGGAGACCGGCAAATTCTCCTCTGGGAAATACGACCAGGTCTAGAAGACTCAAAGCAACTCACTCAGGGACTCCTCAAAGTCACCCTGCTGAGAAGCTCATTTTCACAGGACCCCAGCTATAGGCAGTCAGCCCCCATGCCAGTAAACATGCAAACAACCTAGGTTTACTCTGCACCTGAGGAAGCCTTTATCATGAAAGAGGGAGACCAAATACGCAGAAAAAAGGGGGGATTTGGAAGAAACAGACACTATGCAGGCAAAAGAAAAGTTAAACCCAAAGTGATCATTACTGTCCTTGGGGACTAAGATGTAGAAAATACTGCACCCACAAAACAAGAGCAGGATGCCATTATAAAGGAAAAGTAGGCCAGTGCAGTGGCTCACACTGTAATCCCAGCAGTCCAGAAGGCTGAGGTGGGCGAATGGCTTGAGCCCAGGAGTTCAAGCCCAGCCTGGGCAACATGGCAAACTCCCATCTCTACAAAGTATACAGAAAAATTTGCTGGGTGTGGTGGTGGGCCCATGCCATTCCAGCTACTGGCAAGGCTGAGGTGGGGGGATCACCTGAGCTACGGAAGTCGAAGCTGCAGTGAGCTATGATTGTGCACTCCAGCCTGGGTGACAGAGTCAGACTCTGTCTCAAAAAAAAAAAAAAAATGAAAAGTCGTCAAAGAACAAAAAAAAGTTAGAAATCTAAAATTTAATAGTATACATAAATAACTCAGCAGAAGAGTTGGAAGATAAGTTGAGGAAACCTTTTAGAAAGGAGATTCCTGCTGATAAGAGAATTAAAAAAGAAAAAAATAATAAAAAGAAAAAAGAGAGGAGAGCAAAGGACTGAGATGGAAAATAAAAGAGAAAAGATAAGAAGACCAGTGCTAACAATTATCTGTTTCATCTAAATAACAGAGTTCCAAAGAGACAGAACTAAAGAAATACAGGGGATGAAATCACCAATAAAATAATTCCAGGAAATTCCCAGAATTGAATGTCATGACATACATCAAGTCACATCATTATGAAAGTTCACAGCATTGGAGAGAAAAAGAAGATTCTGCAAGTGGGAGTGGAGATTTCAAAAGAAAGGTCATGTACAGAGGTTAAGAAATCAGATGACTTAAAACTTCTCAACAGCAATACAGGGAGCTAGAAGACAAGGGTGCAATGCCTTCCAAATTCAGAGAAGTCATTTCCATCCTGGACTCCCCTACCTAGACAAACTATGCATTAAGGACATGCGATTTTCAGACAAATTTTTGGACATATAAGGCTGCAAAAAATTAACCTCCCACATACTTTTCTTAGGAAACTGGAGTGTATGCTTCATAAAACAAAAGAATTAACCAAGGAGGAAGAAATGAGATCCAGGAAACAGACTTCAACACCATAGAACAGTAAAGGGAATTCCCAAGACATTCATGAAGAGGGATCTCAGGATGACAGTGGCCAGTCTCGAGGAGCGCTCAGCACAGGGCCCAAGGGCAGACCCCTCAGAAGATGAGGAGACAGAACGGCGGATGTCAATCCACATCTCAAAAAGAGATCCAGATCACAGGCATAAAATCAGATTTGATAAGTGCATGGAAAACCAAATAAATAAACCAAGAACCACTCTAATCCAGAGCAGCCCGACCCAGCAGAACCAGAATGTGAGCTCCATGTGTACTTTTAAATGTTCTGTAATTACATTTTTTAAAAGAGCTCAAATTCATTTTAATAATACAGTTGCTCCTTGGTATCTCGGGGGGGGGAGATTTGTTCTAGGACCCCCTCAAATACCAATACCCATGGATCCTCAAGCCCCTTATATAAAATGGTATAGTAATTGCATAGAACCTATGCACATCCTGTTGTATATTTTAAATCATCTCTAGATTACTTATAATATCTAATGCAATGTAAAGGCTCTATAAATAGTTGTTATACTGTATTGTTTTTTATTTTATTTTTTACTTTTTCCCCTAATATTTTTGATCCTAGGTTGGTTAAATTCATGGATGCTGAATCCATGGATAAGGAGGGTGATTGTGTGTTGTATTTAACCCAATATATCCAAAATATTATGTCAACATAAAATGAATAAGAATTAAAAATAAAATCCTAACAGCCCCCACCCCCATCAACTGACTGAACTGACCAAGGGGACCCCAGAGAAACCTTACAAACTGAATTCCTGCTGGGCACAGTGGCTCACGCCTATAATCCCAGCACTTTGGGAGGCTGAGGTGGGTGGATCACAAGGTCAGGAGATCAATATCATCCTGGCCAACATGATGAAACCTCGTCTCTATTAGAATACAAAAAATAACCTGGGCATGGTGGCCCATGCCTGTAGTCCCAGCTACTTGGGAGCCTGAGGCAGGAGAATCGCTTGAACCCAGGAGGCGGAGATTGCGGTGAGCTGAGATCGCGCCAATGTACTCTAGCCTGGGCAACAGGAGTGAAACTTTGTCTGAAAAAAAACAAAAAACAAAAAAATCTGAGTTTCTGGCCATGATGGGATAGGACGTCAAACATGTATATTCCCTTTCTTTTACAGTTTAGACGCAAACACTGACCAGCATTAATGTTAAAACAGAGAACATAAGACTGACAGAACAGACTCTTTGTGGCAATAAGATAGCGAATTCTAAACAGAATCTAAGGCCATGCTAGGCAAGGGTTAAGTCGTGCTCTCCTACACCTCAAGAATATACTATGTCCTAAGGGCTATAGGGTTTTGCTCTTTGTCTAGCAGCCAAGCAGTGGCCCTGAGATAAGCAATACTGAAACAACAGCAGCTCACCCGCCACCAGACACGCCTAACTAACCCCCATGTCCTGTTCCACAGCCATAACTACAGCTTTGATTAGACAAGAGCTTTATTTCAGTAAACTTCTCCTGATAAGAGACCACTGACCATGGACTGGTTCTGGCTGGTTTACAGAGTGGGTATACTGAGTGCCTTGGTGTCCCTGCTTCACCTTTTAATGTATAGAGCCTGATGGTGATACACATTAACGTTGTCTCCAGCACAAGGTGAACATGGCTCGTATGTAACATACATTTTTGTTCAGCACACATGCATTAGGAGCCCCTTTGTGAACATCCATAGCACCATGCCTGGCCTCCTGGTTTTATTTATTTATGTATGTATTTATTTTTGTGAAACAGGGTCTTTTTCTGTCACCCAGGCAGGAGTGCAGTGGCATGATCACAGCTCACTGCAGCCTTGACCTGCCAGGTTCAAGTGATTCTCCCACCTCAGTCCCCCAAGTAGCTGTGACAACAGGAACATGCCACCACACCCAGCTAATTTTTGTATTTTTTGTAGAGATGGGGTTTCACCATGTTGCCCAGGCTGGTCTCCAACTCCTGGCCTCAAGTGATCTGCCCACCTCAGCCTCCCAAAGTGCTGGGATTACAGGTGGGCACCACCACGCCAGCCCTAGTTTTCTTAACAAACTTAACAATATTGGTTATTGTTAACAATACTGATTAAACTCATACGTGTTGTGATTCTGATTTTTTAATCTCTAAGCTATGCATGGTGGGTCACACCTATAAGCCCAGCAATTTGGCAGGCCAAGTGGTAGGTCACTTGAGCCAAGGAGTTTGAGGCCAGACTAAACAACATAGTGAAACACCATCCCACAAAAAATATATATAAAAATTAACCAGGAACGTGCCTGTAGTCCCAGCGACTTGGGGGACTGAGGTGGCAGAATCGTTGGGCCCCAGAGTTGAAGCTGCAGTAAGCAGAGATCACACCACTGCATTCCAGTCTGAGTGACAGAACAAGACCCTGTCTCTAAATAAATAAATAAAGTTAAATTAAATGATCTCTGGAAGATTAGTCCACAGGCGTGTGGGGAATTTTCTAGAAAATATTACCAAGGTAGGATTGTTGCTTTAAAATGTGACCCCTTCTCACTGGTCCACGGACAGAGCGATGAGGCAAAGAGGGAAAAGAAAGTAAAAGAGATGCCAATAGTGGCAGATGTTTCCTCCTGGCCAAATCCCAAATCCCACCTTCAGCACCCACATACTGAGCGGTGGGCAGGAGAGGTCTGAAAGCGTTTGTACAAATGGCTTCCAAGAAGCCCTGGGGATAAAGGACCTAGAGGAGGCAACACACAGTTCCGAGAAGCTGAATGCGGCACAGAAGACGGGATAAGTGTACGCTGCACCCTGCTTCACCCACACCTCAAGCCAGCCTCCTGCTGGGGCCTGGCTGCTGCACTCATGTAGCCCCATGATTTCTGTCTCTATGCAGCTTCCGTTCCCCTTCCCTCTGCCAAGCCAGTCCCACCACCCTTCACCACCCAGGGCAGAGCTTTTTCTCCAGTGAGTTTTCTCTGACCACTCCTGTCCTCAGCAACCATCTTTGCTTTAAAATCTCATGAACCTCATTGTGTATGTCTTACACAGTTTGGGCATTCATTATACGCTATTTTAAACTGCATGCTCTTGTTTCATATGTACGTTCTAATCTGCATGGTAACAACAAGGCCAATACCCTATGCTCTTGCATGTTCCATCAGACCCAGCACAGGACTATATCCACAGTATAGGTTCAAAGAGTATTTGATAATTGATTATTGGCAGGGAGATTTCATATGCATTTATGCATTTCTGTGATATATTTTATGACAGAAATTATGGCATGTTATAGGTATATAGATAGATGAGAAAGAGACAACGAGAATTTCCATTTCCAAACATAGGAATTCAAGTGCAAAACTGAGTTGCTTCTTCAGTTCATGGCATGTTAATTATCATAATTGGGCAGTTTAAAACCCCCCCATTCTTTAACTTTATTTGAATTTTTTCTGTCTAACCTTGACCCCCATGACACGTCTCCTTCCTCTCTGCCCACCAATGGACACCTATGTCTTGTATTGGAAATTTGCGACTAGAGGACAGACACGGTGGCTCATGCCTGTAATCCCAGCACTTTGGGAGGCCAAGGCAGGTGGATCATTCGGTCAGGAGTTCAAGACCAGCCTGGCCCAGATGGTGAAACCCCGTCTCTACTAAAAATACAAAATTAGCTGGGCATGGTGGCACTCGCCTGTAGTCCCAGGTACTTGGGAGGCTGAGGGAGGAGAATTGCTTGAACCAGTGGGGAGGAGGTTGCAGTGAGCCGAGATCATGCCACTGCATTCCAGCCTGGGCGACAGACTGTCTCAAAAAAATACCAAGAAATGTGTGCCTGGAAATGTAAAAATACAATACTGTTTGCATGTGTATGCTTTTGTTAACATTATTAACAGTCTAGCATGCTATAAAAAATTGCCTATTTATTTTTTTCTTTTTTTTTTTTTTTTTTTTTTTGAGATGGAGCTTTGCTCTTGTTGCCCAGGCTGGAGTGCAATGGTACAATCTTGGCTCACTGCAACCTCCACTTCCCAGGTTCAAGCAATTCTCCTGCCTCAGCCTCCTGAGTAGCTGGAATTACAGGCTCCTGCCACGAGGCCCAGCTAATTTTTCGTATTTTTAGTAGAGACAGGGTTTCACCATGTTGGCCAGGCTGGTCTTGAACTCATGACCTCAGGTGATCCACCCACCTTGGCCTCCCAAAGTGCTGGGATTACAGACCTGAGCCACCACGCCCAGTTGTTATTGTCCTATTTCTTACAATCTTGCTAAAGAATCGCACTCATTCATTACTTCAGCTGCTGCACAGCATTGCAGCATAAGCTTCCACCACATTGTCTCTATTCCCCAAATGATGAATATCTAAGTTGCCTCCAACTCCCTGGGACCCAAAAAGAGATGTAAGACAGCTTTAATACATTTATTTCCACATGAATCTGTGCAAGAGTTTCTCTGGCATATACTGGGATGCTGGGTCATGGCATATGCAAATATATAACTTGGCTATAGTTTAAATTGTTCTCCAGAAGCACTTTACCCATCCTGCTTCCACCCACCATGTATGAGAATTCGCTGCAGTGTAATTCCAAAATAGCAGTGACCAAAGCAGCTCTGGGAAGCACAGCTGAACACCTCAGAAGATAAGTCCTGGGAGAGGACTCCTCGAAAAGGAGAGGACAAGAAGGCAGAGGCTGCTACTTGAGGTTCCCTTCACCTGGGCCGCATGGCTTCACCCATGCTGACCGAACTCCCTCTTTCGAGTTTAGGACTCGCAGCCACACTAGTTAGGGTACAACTTGTTCAGACAGCTCTTTTCATTCACACCTCTGAAGGTCCTCCACCATGGGAGAAGAAAGAAAGAAGGAAAGAGAAATAAAAGGGATTAATTAAGGACATCTGGGGCTGGGCGTGGTGGCTCATGCCTGTAATCCCAGCACTTTGGGAGGCCAAGGCAGGTGGATCACCTGAGGTCAAGAGTTGGACACCAGCCTGGTCAACATGGTAAAACCCCATCTCTACTAAACATACAAAAATTAGTCAGGCATAGTGATGGGCACCTGTAATTCCAGCTACCCTGGAGGCTGAGGCAGGAGAATCGCTTGAACCAGGGAGGCGAAGGTTGCAGCAGTGAGCCGAGATTGTACCACTGCACTGCAGCCTGGGGCACAAGAGCAAGACTTTGTTTCAAAAATAAAAATTTATAAATTGTATCTACAGTTTCATAAATGGTAAATAAAAATGCCATGCACCATGAATGAGAAATTACGTGGCTCTGAGGTTGGCATCTCCCTCCCACCAACCAGAGAACAGATGCACCCGTTTGCCAGGGGCAGCAGAGAGAGGTGGCTCTGTGTTCCTGCCTGCCTCCTCCGGTGTGGCCCAGTGGCCTGGGGCTCTTTTGTTTACCCCCTCCCTGCCCTCCATCAGGGGGTGCCTAATGGGGCTCCTGAGTGCTCTTCCACAGTCATCTATCCCCCTCCATTGTATCCTGAGCGCTCCACGCACTCATGTGTGAGCTTGAAGATTAGACACCGCAGACACTCTTTCCCACTCTGCTGCAGCTGCCAAACCTGAAGGAGAGGGAAGGACAAATCAGACACTGAGACAGAAAAGCAGAATACCTGAGAAAGGCAGAGAGCCATCCCCTGCCTCAGTCCTCAGAGGCCCCTATGCCCCTCGCTTCCCTCCCCTGATTCCCACCATCTGGGGTCCACCTCTGAATTGACAAACTATTGCATGGTCACATCTGGTTCAAGAGAAAGAAACAAGAGTTTGGAAACCTAAACTAATAGGCAGCACTTGGCATGCACAATAGAAGCAGCTGCTGTTTATAGCCCTTTTTAAGGGTGGCCTCAGGCCGGACCTCACACTTCCCTCCCTGTGGGGCATTGTTTTACACAGAGCATCTGCAACCTCACAATCTTGCAACTCAAAAAAAAAAAAAAATCCACGCATCCCATGAATCTATGAAGCTATAACAAACTCTCTTTCCTGGGAAAACTTCCCAGGCCTACTCCTATTTCCCTCTTATAGTAAGGCAGGTCCATATGGTTCCCAATGCCCCAATGCCTCAATTTCTCTATTCATTAAGTGGGAGAATAAAATCAGCCAGTCAGCTATCCAGTTAAAATGCTATCCCATGAAGGCTTTTTCTAGATAACAACCTACGAAGTTTGAAACACTTCCAATGTCTAAACTGGGGAGTAGGGGGAAGATCAGCATGCAATCAGGTTGTCTGTTTCAGACTAATATCACACTGCAGAAGAGGCAAGTAGCAACGCCCATCCTGCTTGGTGTTGTGATCCACTCCTCTTTTCTGACCCCAGGGTTTCTTTCCCCTGGTCCTGTACCCATAGAAACAAGCGTGGAGTTGGCAGGCAGGGGGAATCATCAGACTCCACCAGCGCCCTTCCAATCCCCATCCTTGATTTCAGACTCCTGAGCGGGCTCCATTGGACAAGGTGGCGCCTAATTACCTCCCTTCTGTTTTTTCCCTTCTCTCCTCTCTTGTCTTCTTCCCTCCCCACCCGCTCGGAGGACAGCCTTTCCAAGAAATAACACATACACGCACACCTGGCACGGTGAGATAGGGAAGCTCACCATGGATACCGGGTTACCAGTCCCACTCTGGCAGCAGCTCCTGGGAATAAGTAACTATCTCTAGAATGCTACAAACTCCAGATGTGCACCGACTAGTGCCTTGAGACCCAGCATCCCTGTCTCATTATGCCTGTTTTTTTCCACAAGTTTCATATATGCATATCAAGCTTTCAGAAGGGGAAGAAATTGGAAATGGTAATCTTCCTTTTAATATGCTACCACATGCCAGCCCTGAACAGCTGTGCACACACCACACATTGGACTGGACATGAAATATAGCCTAGGACCATTTTTTAAGCATTCATTCCCAGGACTTACAAAACACATTTACTTGGAGAGAGGTCACACAGTCTTCCTTCTGCATAAAAAGGTGGCTTTGAAATAGGTACCGCCATCTGGAAACAGCCTCCTCTGCTATTGATATGTAAAATGCACATATTACACCATCTTGCTCAGGAGCATGCAGCAGGAGGCTGAGACACACACACAGGCCGTAATTGTTTAAATATACAGCCTCTGGGTCTCTGCAGTGCTTACCTTGCTCCGAAAAACCATTTGCCAGCAGCATAGGTGACTCTGAACAGGCTGGAGAGGTAATTTGCTCACAGGGGCATTCATCTGTGTGCAGGACTGTCCTAGAGCCCAGATTTGGGGGAAATCATTTCAACACTTCACTGCTGTTCCAGGCTTACTAATAAGAAAGAATGTGTCAGGTGTGTGACTAAACGTAGATAGCAAACACACCATCAAAATAATGAACCCAGCTCTTATGCTCTTATAGCCAGGCATTTTCCTCTCGCCCCAAGAAGATCCCACTCTAAGAACTGATTTTGTTCCACATTTGCAGACCAGGAGCAAAGAATCTTATGTTGCTCACTGATCTTCACGTAGTCAGGGGGATGACTCTGTCAGCTAACTAATGTTTGCTTCTTATAATTAGCATCCTCCCCATCAAGAGTCTTTTCATTGCCAGAGCTTATCCAAATAAATTCTTTTTTTTTTTTGAGATGAGTCTCACTCTGTTGTCCAGACTGGAGTGCAGTGTGTGATCTCAACTGACTGCAAACTCTGCCTCCCAGGTTCAAGCAATTCTCCTCCCTTAGCCTCCTGAGGAGCTGGGATTGCAGGCGCCCATCAGGATGCTGGGCTAATTTTTGTATTTTTAGTAAAGACAGGTTTTTACCGGGTTGGCCAGGCTGGTCGTGAACTCCTTACCTCAGATAATCCACCTGCCTCAGCCTCCCAAAGTGCTGGGATTACAGGTGCAAGCCACCGTGCCCGGCCCCAAATAAACTCTTGACCTCTGGAGCTATTTAACCTTTGGGTTGTTTTTTCCATTTTGTTTTCTAAGCTTGTTTTTTAATCTTTGATATTTTTTAAGATATAAATATGTAAGGTAGCTAAATTTAAATATATATATATTAGCTAAATCAGCTACCTGAAAATTTAAAATGCCTAACCAAAGGGTACTAAGTTTCAGTAAGACAGGATGACTAAGTTCTGGAGGTCTGTTGGGCAGCATGATGACTATAGTTAATCATATCATATCATATACTTAAAAATTACTAAGAGGGTAGCTCTTTAGTGTTCTCACCACACACACACACACACACACACACACACACACAATGATAATGACGTGAGACAATGGTTATGTTCATTCACTTGACTCTGGTCATCACTTCACAAGGTATACATGTGTTATGCACCGTAAATACATACAATCTTTAATTGTCAATTATACCTTAATAAAGGTAGAAAAATTTTAATTGTATCCCAAAGAAATCTTAGAATAAATACAGAGCTCTGAAGTAACTCAAAAGGTTAAGCTTTTAAATGCACAAATGGAGCTCCTGTTACACAGACAGAGGTGGGGGTGGGGAGAGGGAGAGAAAGAGAAAGGGAGGGAGGGAGGGGGAGAGGGAAAGCCTACTGGAAGGAGGAGGCCACTGTAGGTCAGCTTGTCCTTTATATTGTCAAGAGTTTGAAAGAGGCTAATAAACCCAGCAGCCTATGGCAAAGGTAATTTATTTTATATTCCTAGTCATCACATGCAATATTTTTTGGAGGGGGAGGGCAAATATAATTCAAAGAAAGTGATAAACAATAAAAACAGTACCTAGTGATGCTTCCACCCCTATTCTGAGACTGTGTGCCTTCCTTGTCCCTTCTGTGGTACATTTCACAGCCTGTTTGCATGCCACCATCTTGGAGGCACCTACCTAACAGGCTGAGAGGGACAGCAACTCTGCCATGCTGAGGGTGAGTAGTCCTTCTTGGAGGCGACACAAATCACATGAGATAACTAACTTCCAGGTGTGGGCACACACATTGCACAGGCACCTCCCAGCTCCATGCCCTGGAAAACACTTCCACTTAGCTCCCACTTGGATCCTGGCTGGGAATAATTACTAAGCAGATAGCTCTCCATCTGGTGGATTCCCTGAGCCCACATGGAAGACAGCTTCTCCTGGGCTGGAAGTGAGAGGCTGAGCCGGCTCTGCTTCCAGCTTGCACTTGCTACATTCTACGTTGATGAGGTCACTGGACTGCAGATGAGGTGACAGTGCAGCCTGCCCAAGAGCTGTAAGAGGTTACTATATGACGAGTCCTATAAACACAGCAAGGGCCCCGTGGGGCCTGAGGACAGCTGGACTCTGCAGCTGCCTGCAGAGTGATGGGAGCTGTGGGACTCCGGGAGACTGTCTGCACTCTTAAACGAGCCGAATTATTGCCTAACCTCATGTCACACCCACCCGGACATCGGTCTACCAGCCTCAGCTGAGAGCAAGGTTCCTGCAGGAAGAGGACTGGCTGGCCCTGTGGAAGGTGTGTGTGAGGGTGTGGATGAATAAATGACACAACACCATAAAAAAATAATAATAATAACTTTTCCAGGCAGAAAGACACTGCACTGAGGCCTGTACAGCACTCTGTGAGTGTGATGCTCCACGTCTCTTCACTCACCCAGTGGAGATGGGTCAACCCTTCCAACGTGTAGACACGCCTCCTAATAGTTCTAAGTTAGACACATGCCTGAGAAACAAGTATTTTTAAAAATCAATAAAGAAATTCACTTATTAAAGATCTTCTAAACAAACTATAGAATGATAGATGCATTTCCAGAGGTGGAGCAGTCCTGCTCAATAATTCCAGGATCCTATACTTCTCAAGGTAAGAATGTTCTTTCCAGGATCAAATCGGATTAATTAAATTCTGCATCTATCTCATGTATTCCTTATTCACTTCTTTTATACTGAGCCCTACCATGTACCAAGCACTGTAGAAAACCCTGGGAATGTTGTAGAAAATAGGAGCTCACATGCTCACAGACAGTCTAGGAATGCATACAACAGACGTGTTCATTTGTCCTGGAAAGGAAACGTGGGAGCCACAGAAGCAGAGGGCATGGGGAAGCCACCAGAGAACATCATTAAGTTGAGACCAGATCATGAGAGTCAGAGTGGCAGCAATGGAGAGGCTAGCTAACATTCAAAAGGGGTTAGGGAGTTCTCAGTGCTGGGTGTTACAGGGCACATCACATGCCTGATAACGATTCTGTGAGGTGAGGTCACTGTGATCCCCATTTTATAGATGCTCGCGGAGCTTCCAAGAAGTTAGTAACTTGCCTAAGGAAGTAGTAGAACCAGGATTTGAACCAAGGAGGTGGGACCCCAGATCCTGTACTCTAATAATCACTCTACCCCAATCACTAACAAAGGGACACCAAAACAAGCAGACTCTCATAGCCAAACATGGGGCTGGTGCTGGGCACCAGCTGGTGCTCAGCACCAGCTGAGGCAGCTGGGCAGGCAGGCAGGGAGGGGAGACTCTGGCAGAGGAGAGCTAGATGATGGGGAAGGTATCTGTGTGGGCCCAAGAGTGTGTGTGAGTGTGTGTGTGTGTGTGTGAGTGTGCATACACATGTGTGCATAAGATTGAGAGACAGAGAGATTTTGCAAGCATATCAAAGAATTTGAAATTTCTCCTAAGTGTCATGGGAAATTGTTTGCTATGGGTTGAATGTGTCCCCCAAAGCTCATATGTTGGAAACTTAATCTCCAATGTGACAGTGTTGGGAGGTGGAGCCTAAAGGGAGGTGTTTAGATCATAAATAGATTAATGCCATTATACAAAGGGCTTGTGGGAGTGGGTGCACTCTCCTGTGCTCTTGCCCTTCCACCATGGAATGACACAGCAAGAAGGGCCTCACCAGATACCAGCACCTTGATCTTGGATTTCTCAGCCTCTAGAATTGCAAGCCAATAGATTTCTGCTCACTATAAATTACTCACTCTCAGATATTCTGTTATAGGAGCACAAAACAAATTAAGACATCATTGAAGGCCTTTAGGCACATTAACAAGATGTTCAGATTTGTTTGAAACATGGCTCTGGCTGCCATGTGGAAAATGGGTTGGAGAGCAATTAAGGGAGTGTTTGCAAAAATCCATCTGAGGGATGATGGCCAGGATTGAAAAGGAGTGCTGAGTACAGTACCAATGCAGGAAGTCAAGTTCTATGCAGGAGGTAGAATCTGCAGGCCTTAGTCATGGCTGAGACCTGAAATGGTGTGAGGGTGAGAGAATAAGGAAGGTTAAGGAGGGAGAAAGATGTTTTGTGATGGAGCTGCAGGATGCTGGAGGAAGATCAGGTTTGGAGGTGCCCCATTAGGCACTTAGACAAGCAGATCTGAAGCTCAAGAACAACATCTGGTCTGAAGATAGCGATTTAGGAGTCATCCCTATGGCCTTATTGCTCAGTGAGAACCTTGTTACTTAATGCAACTAAAATGTCACTAATACCCCATTCCTTTAATTTGCATTCTTTTGATACTATAGAAAGGTGCACTCTCTCCCACTGGAATACAAACTACATGAGGACAATAATTTTTTTTCTCTTGTTCTCCTCTTATTTCCCAGTACACGGCATATGGAATATAGAAAATGATCCATAAATATTGTAGAATAAAAGAACTAAAGGAAAACGCTTTCTTAAATAAAGATGTGAAAACGATGCAAGAAGAGTTTTAAAAATTTTAAAGCATATCAAGAAATGGAAGATTTAAATTCTGCCTCAAACCTTTGCCCCTCAGACCCACTACATAAGAAGAGGAAATAATTGTACCTAGGGCTCATCCTCCTCCCATCCTTGGTCAGCTGTGTGCTCACTTCTACAGCATCAAGATTTATAACTATATTTTTCCACATACTGTATTGTTTATAACTATATTGGGGTCTTTCTTTTTTGCTAGCATATATTATGTCTAAAACTTCAAACCTGGAAACCACATCTGTAATACTACCTTTATTACATAAATATAATCTACTGCAGCACTGAGGAGTGTGCTTTTTCTCATAGAAAAGTCAGTGCATAACACACACACAAACAGTAATAAATAAAGCAATGGATACATTAATTGGCTTCATTGTGGTGATTATTTTATGATGTATACATGTATCGAAACATCGTCATACATCTTAAGTATATACAATTTTATATGTCAATGATATCTCCATAAAGCTGTTTAAAAACAAAAAGTCAATGTAGTAACCATACCATATATCACTAAACCTGTACTGTCTAAAGAAGTACCACACATCAAGATCAAATACATTCTGTTTAATTAAATTAGATCAACTGCTGTCATGCCGCATTTTAGCTTACTTCATATTTAAACTATAAATTTCTTCTAAATATTTATTTTTCCCATCATTGCCATTACCTTTCTATTTTCTGATTAACAGAAGACGTATGCTCCCAACTTATCATGAAATTCTCCCAGGTTCTTCATTATATAAGGTGTGTCATGTAACCCCTTTTCTCATTCAAGCCATTCTTGGGTGCTCAGCTCTCCTGTTCTAATTTGGACCAATTGTTTTCTAAGACTGCTGAACAGCTGTCATCCCAGGGTTCCCTTTCATTGCACTCCTGGGCCAGTCCCACTGTTTCTCAGATTCTCATTTTCCTTTGAGACCTTTTTGTTTCAATTTTGCTATGCCATATCTCAGCCACACTCACAGCCCCTCTGACCCCGACCCCTGAAAATACCAAGAATGTTCCCCAACCCCTCCCCTGCCTTAGATCTTTCCATAGCTTGTTCCTTTATATCATTCAGGTCAAGTTTAAATGCTGCCTCCTCATCAAGCCCTCGATCCATCTAAAACAACAATAAAAAACAAAAACAAGCTGTGTGTCACTCCCTATTAAAACAACTTCTTTCATCTTCAACATAACACTCTCATTATCTGATATTTTTCTAATCTTATTCATTTACTGTTTATTTATTTATTTATTGAGATAGAGTTTCACTCTTCTTGCCCAGGCCGGAGTGCAATGGCACAATCTCGGCTCACTGCAACCTCCACCTCCCGAGTTCAAGCGATTCTCCTGTCTCAGCCTCCCAAGTAGCGGGGATTACAGGCATCCACCACCATGCCCAGCTAGTTTTGTATTTTTATAGAGACAAGGTTTCTCCATGTTGGTCAAGCTGGTCTCAAATTCCAGACCTCAGGTGATCCACCTGCCTCAGCCTTCCAAAGTGCTGGGATAATAGGCATGAGGCACCATGCCCGGCCTATTTATTTTGTGTCCCTTTCAATTAAAACACCAAGTCCAAGAGAACAGGTTTTCTTTTTGTTGTTTCCACCTGTGACTTCTAGGCCGTAGGACAGCCAGAGACACATACAAGAGGTTCAGTGAATGCAACAGAAAAGGCTCTCAGAAGACCACATTCACACACAATACCCTCTTCTATGCATCCTCTGACACAACAGAAGGGAGGTCCAAATCTAAGTATCTCTATTCTGAAATCTTGCTACCCTGAGACCATAAGCTCTCAGAGAAAAGAGTAGCTATAAATTGGTGTGACCGGATGCTAAAGGACTAGGGAGGATGCTTAAAGAAAAACAGATGGTTGTCATTTAGCTAATTGTTAAGTTTTGTTTAGCTAAGAGGGTATGCAAGCTAAAAGGAAGAGAGAAATTGTTGGCTTTTGCTACTAGAACTATTTGCTTTTAAAATCCCTCCCTTGCAAAGCACTAAAATGCTGGATAAATTGCAATATTAAACGAATTGGTTAACTCTCAAGATAATAATGGAAATCCCCAGAAACATAAAATAAGGCAAAACAAGCCAGGAGTAAAAAAGTAAAAAAAAAAAAAATCACAAGTCAGGGCTGCTTAGGAAAGAAAGCCAATATCAGGATTCTAGAGCAGGGTTGGCAAGCTACAGCATACAGGCCAACCACCTGTTTTTGTAAATAAAGTTTTATTGGCACATAGCCATTCCCATTCATCTATGTATGGTCAGTGACTGCTTTTGTGCTGCAACAGCAGAGTTAAGTCGTTGCAACAGAGACCATATGGCCTACAGGCCTAAAGTATTTACTATCTTGCCCGTTCAGAAAACCTTTAATAGTTGTTCAGGGAAATTAGGTCTTTTGGGTCTGTACAAAGAGAAGGAGAAACCTGAGACTCACATATAGTTTAGATCTTCAAAGGGACATACTCTCTAGGGAAAAAGGAGACTAGGAAAAAAAAAAAACAAAACTGTTGGCAAAACAATCCAGAGGGAAATCTATCTTCACCACAGCTTCAGGTGAAAAATATTATTAATGATAGTAATAGTAATAATAAAAACAATAATGATGGTCTCTCCTGCAAAGTTTTAACTATGAGACTGCTAGTTATAATTTTCACATAGATCTCAGGTTCAAATTTTACTGCCCAGTGAATTTTGAAAACTCCAAACAGAGAAAATAAATATCTGGCAGAGAGAAGTGCAAATCTACAGAACATAGTATTCATTACACAGTTACATAAGGATTCCCAACAGTTTAAGTTCAATTAAATATGTTTTAAAAAGAGAAAAATTTTACCAAACCTCAGGACAGCCAATGACTACAAGTAAGAGTCAATAGAAACAGCTAGTGTGATTGAAACTCCAAGAACTTCAAATATTAGAATTGTCAGATATAGAATATAACTATCTATGATGTGAATGTAATTAATGCCATTGAATTATACACTTAAGGTGGCTAATGTGTTAAATTTTATGTTACATATTGTCTTAGTTCTTTTACCGCTGCTCTAACAAAATATCATGGACTGGGTAATTTGGTTTTTAAAAAGTTATTTGGCTCATGGTTCTGGGGTTGGGAACTCCAAGAGCATAGTACTGGCATTTGTCAAGGGTCATCCCATGTAGAAAGGCAGGAGCAAGCATACAAGACAGAGACAGGCCAAATTTCCTTTTAACAGAAACTCACTCCTTCCATAACTGACCTACTCTCACAGTCATGGCATTAATCCTATGCATGGGAGAGAGCCATCATGACCTCATCACCTCTTAAAGGTCCCACCTCTTAATGCTGTGATTGCCTAGATTGTGACACTGTACTCCAGCCTGAGTGACAGAGTGAGACCCTATCTCAAATGGCAATTAAATTTAAGCCAGGTTTTGGTGGAGACCTTCAAACCACAGCATATATATCTTACCATAATAAAAACACAAATATACTTGTGGTTTTTTCTTATCAATCAATTTTTCTATCACCTTTTATTTCTTTCAACATTTATAAATATGTAAGTATAAATATAAATATTTATTTTACCATAATTAAAATACAAATATATATATTTTTACACACAAATATGTATATGTATATATATTTGTGTATATATGTCTACATATTTGTATATATGCGTTTTTACTATGACTTTATATATACATATATATAGAGAGAGAGAGATTGAAAGAAATAAAAGGTGATAGAAAAAGTTAATAAGAAAAAGAGGACTATCAAAAATGATCAAATTTAACAAAGAACCAAATAGAATTTATAGAAATAAAACTATAATTAAAATCATATACATTAAACTACATATATATGTATGTACATGTGTAGATGAAAGATACACGGATGAATGAATGCAAAGATAAATAGACTAATAGATAGGCAAAGCAGCAAAATAAACATGAATGACTAAAGAATTTGTGAAGTGAAAATAGATCTTAAGAAAACACTCAGAATGCAGCAAAAAAGATGAGAGAATACAAGGAGTAAGAAAACAGGAGGAAGGAATGAGAAATTCTAGCATATACCCAAAGTTCCTCAAGAGATAATAGAAAAAATTGGGGAGACATTCCAAAAAGACAATGGCTAAGGAAATTCTAGAAAATAATAAATCATATGAATCCTCAGACTCAGGAAGTATAATGCAGGATGCATTTTCAAAAAATAGGCTGGGCACCTCAGCTCACACCTGTAATCCTAGCACTTTGGGAGGCTGAAGCAGGAGGATTGCTTGAGTTCAGGAGTTTGAGATCAGCCTGGGCAACATAATGAGATTTCATCTCTACAAAAAATTTTAAAATTAGCCAGGTGTGATGGCATGTGCCTGTGGTCCCAGATACTCAGGGGGTTGCGGTGGGAGGATCACTAGAACCCAGGAGGTGAAGCCTGCGGTGAGCCTAGATTGTGACACTGTACTCCAGCCTGAGTGACAGAGTGAGACCCTATCTCAAAAAATGATAATAATAATAATTATTATCACACACACTAAGCACATCATGTGAAACTGTAAAACAACAAAACAAAAGAGAAAATGGTTTAAGCCACAGGAAGTGAAAGGCAGATCATGTACTATAAAGTGACTATAGTCTGACAGCAGACCTCTGATAGAAAAAATAAAACCCAAAGACCGTGGAATCATGTGATCAAAGGCTGAAAAAAGTAACTGTCAATCTAGAGCTGTGTCCTCAGAAATATTACCTTTCAAGAATGATAGCAAAATGAAAACATTTTGGTGAAGCAATAACCAAGAGAGTTTACCACTCAGCCTCTCATGAAAGAAACATCTAAAGGATGAATACATGGAAGAAGGAGCATGATCCTTGCAGAATGCTGTTGTCAGAACAAGAAACACTGAGCTGAATTGCTCAGAGAATAGAGAGGATTTTGAACCAAGAAAAGAGAGGGAGATAAGAAAGCTGGAAAAGAAAAATGCTTTTTGGAAATCAAGAGACAGGTGTAATGGGAGTGTTTCATTATATTTTTGCAGCATGAAATGCATTGTGGATTCTTCCTGTTGATGTTCACAATATCTTCAGTAAAATATACTGTATTAGTCTGTTCGCACACTGCTAATAAAAACATACCTAAGACTGGGTAATTTATAAAGAAAAAGAGGTTTAATGGACTCACAGTTCCACATGGCTGGAGAGGCCTCACAATCATGGCAGAAGCCGAAAGGCACATCTCACATTGCAGCAGGCAAGACAGAATGAGGACCAAGCAAAAGGGGAAGCCCCTCATAAAATCATCAGATCTCACGAGACTTATTCACTACCACAAGAACAATATGGGGGAACCACCTCCATGATTCAATAATCTCCCACTAGGTCCCTCCCACAACACATGGGAATTATGGGAGCTACAATTCAAGATGAGATTTGGATGGGGACACAGCCAGACCATATCATATACCTTTCTCTTAAGTATTTTGTGGTGCTGAGTCTTTTTCTTGAGATGACATCAAGAGCCAGATAAACATTCAATGTGTATATAATGCATGAGCAGGGTTAACTATATGTTGGATGCTGGCAAATCCTATATGTTGGGTACTGGTAAAGAAAGGGGGCATTTTCTAGATGTGTCCCCTAGCTCTAATAGGCACAGCCTAAGAGATTTCTGGTGGGAACTACTGGTATTATTTCCACAGTTCACTTTCATGTTTTTCTCTCCATACCACTCACCATCAGCAGACGGGATTACTCAGTAGGTTGGATTATGGAGCAATCCTGTTACTCACCAGGATGACTAGAATAGGACTATGTTTTAGAAGAAAAGTTAAACGCCACCTCCGTTTCCACCAAGGTCAGGCCTCAGCATTGCTGATGGCAGATTCCAAGCACAACCTTAGGAGAGAGGGAAGGGAAAACTCGTATGATCAGGCACCAGGCACCACTGTTTCCTATGTTACATCATTTAGCCCTCACATATAAGGTATACAGACCTACAAGGTAGGTATACCCATCACATAGTGGGAAGGAAGCATGCAAAAGAGAGACAGCAAAGTGCAATACACCTTACAAATTTGGAAATAAGTTTGTTTCTAACAATTATATTTAAAATCAACACCTCCTTGATGAGATCAATGATCTGAGAAGTTTTCTAGTTAGAGGCAACCTGACTATTGCCTAACTCAAGGGTCAGCAAACTACAGCCTGTGGCAAAACCCAGCCCACCACCTTTTTTGTACAGCTGTGAGTTAAGATTGTTTTTTATATTTTTATAATGGTTGAAAAAAAAATCACAAGAATAATATTGTGTGACAAGTGAAAATGATATATAATTCAAATTTAAGTACCTGCTGTGGTCTGATGTTTGTATCCCTGAAAATTCACATGTTGAAAACCTAATCACCTCTGTGTTGGTATTAAGAGGGAGGGCCTTTGGGAGATGATAAAGTCATGAAAGTGGAGCCCTCGTGAACAAGACTAGTGTCCTTATAAAAGAAGGCCCAAGCCAAGTGAGGTGGTACACACCTGCAGGCCTAGCTACTCAGGAGGCTGAGGAGGGAGGATTGCTTGAGCCCAGAAGTTCAAGGCCACAGTGAGTGACGAACCACTGTGCTCCAGCCTGGGTGAAAGAACAAGACTCTATCTCTAAAAAAGAAAACCAACAAAATGAATAAATAAAATTGGCCCCAGAGAGCTGCCATGTGGAAACAAGCACCCCAAACACCCAGACTTGCTGCATATGCCCCAGAGCTTGCCTCCTGTTTCTGCTGCTCTGTCTTCCTCATCCCTCTCCCTAGTTCTGAGGCAGGAAGTGCTCCCATGACTTCCCTATATTTCACATGCCTGCTAGAAGGCCTTGACCACAAAGCTACATATTTGCCTCGACCACGGCCAGAGGCCCAATGTGGCTCCCACTGACGTAGCTGACTCAACCCTGGTCTGGACGGCCCATCTGCAGAAGGCACTTGGTTTGGCCACAACATGAGTCATTCTGGATAATTATAAGAGCTGATAAACTCTTCAGGTACCAAATTCTGCTCTCCCATGAATTAAGACTTGCTGTCCCGGCCAAGGTGGATGATGGAAGGTTATGGTCACCTTTTAAGCTCCGCAGAGCTCTGCAGCAACTCTAGCCACCTGCTTCCTTCAGGAGGCCACAAATACACCCACCCAAATTTGCACTTCAGCATACCTTTCTCTCCTGATATAGCACAGTCAGTGCATTAAGACGAACCTGGTTTAAATCCTAGCTCTCTCACTAGGCTGTGTAACCTCAGAGAAGCCACCTCACTTCTCTGAACCACAGTGTCCTCACCTGCAAAAGGATGATGGCAAGCCCCCTCTCTAGACTGTTGAAACTGGCATAGCAGGCAAGGCTTCCTGGTATGACACCTCGGCGCCACCTCTCCACATCCTTCCACCCCTCCCACTCCCCACCCCACTAGAACTGCTCCCATGCCTCTGCCTTGCTTCCTTGCTTTGGTCACTCCCTGTCTTGTTTGCATTTCTCTCTGCTTTTCCTGCCTTCTGTCTTTTCAATTCCACTTCCCTAGAAAGTTTCCAACACCTAGGCTTTCCTGAGTGACATTTCCCTGTGCTGGGTGACCACCCTGCTTACCCATGTCATAGCCCTCACTCCAATGCTTCAAAATTATTTCCACACCTCCCTGCCGGCCTCATGGGGTCCTCCAAGGTGGGAAACTTGATTCTTTGTTTGCCTTTTTCAAACTCACTGCCCAGCACACTGGACTCTAATGAAGGCGGAGGGGAATAGAACAGGAGGTGTTCAAGTCACAGCATTTTTCAGTTCTGGAAATTGAGATAATTTGTCCCTTTCACTATCTGTAATTCTGCAAAATCTGACCTCTTTGAACTGAAAACTGCCCTTTAAGGACACTGTGACACAAGCCATGGCAACTTGGCAGGGAGCCGTGTGTGCATCCCACCTGCAGGCGCTGGCTCTGCAGCTCCAGGTTCCAAAGGCTGAGAAACGGGGGCAGAGGGGGGAGCGTGCTGAGTGTCTGTCCTAGAGCCCCAGTCATGTGTGCGCACAATCAGCAGCTTCTCCAATACTAACAACCCAGGAAAGACAATACCAGTATGTTCCAAAGAGAGAGGAATTCTAAGCAGTTGCTACTTCTTGGATGACTGAGTATTCTCTACCCTGATAACATGGACAGTCTGAACTAAATTTATTCAAAACAGCTTTCCCCCCTAGTTTCAAATTAAGAGGTGCAATGTTACCTCTGACCAGTTTGCAATAATGGTATTGGAAACAGGGAGGCTTGCAGGGGATATTTCAGTACTGCCACCTCCACGAAGTATGCAAATTCAAGTGTAAAAACCAGAAATGAGTGCAGGGAAGAATGCCAACTGCATGCTCGCTGTTTTCTGGGAGATCTGTAGGTATAATTTCTACCTCTGATCAGTCTCATTGTGCAAATAATTTTGCATGTACCATACAGACACTTATTTTTTTAGCTTGAATATCAGGCTAAGGAGGAAAACACTATGGCCTTTTATAAGGGAAAGTGTCTCCCTAAGGAAATAATTGAAGGCCACAATTGCTCAAGTCTTTCAAAAGACACTGTACAAAGCACCCCTGAAAACACTGCGGGGAATAATTCTGCGTTCACTGGGGAATTGGCTAGATGATCTAATAGGTCTTTGCCCTCACTATAATTTTGATGATTCATGTGTGACTTATTTAATTGTTTCATCTATTGCAGATATATAAAAGAATGCTTTTATTCTTTTTTAAGAATCTAAATTCAAATCATCTTTAATATCACCAAGTTTCTCCTCCCATCACCCTTCAGAACATTGACATGTTAACTTTTTGACCTACCCCAAACCCTCCTGCTACTTCCCAGGATACAAAAAGCACATCTGCCACACGGCTGGGTGCCACAAGGAGCCCCCACGCAACAGAGCATTGAAAACGGGTTTGGGAGAACTAAGGGTTAAGTGAAGTCCCCCAGGAATTCCAATCTGTTGCAGGCTGCTAATTCAGAAGCTGCCTGGGGCCTAGGTGTAACCACAGCTAGGAAAACAACGCCTAACTGCCTTATCCTCAGCAGCATTTAGCATTTATCATGGTCAGAAAACCACCTGTTACTTGGGAGAGATTCAAAAGAATCCTGAGCCATAATTAAAGCAATAATGAATAAAAACATATTGTGAATTGCTACCCAAACCCCAGGCAGATGTGTTATTTAACTGTGGGCTTGATCTGCACTATTAATTTGGAATAAAAATAACAAGACAACAAAACGTATATGGAATCAAGACCTTGCCTGCCCCGGGGTTTTGTTTCTTTTCAAGTCCTTGGCAGTTGTGGTTAGTAACCCAAATGCAAGCAGAGCTGACCTTCTTGCAAACTGGAGTGGTGTCTGACAATACATTAGAACAGAGCTGGCAGCCAATCAGTCAAATGAACCACTGGATCCCTGTGCAGATCCGTAAGTGACAGTTGAAGGAGGTGGGCTAGTGGCATGTGCCAGTCACGTTTTCATCCTCCTCTTCCTGAGGTCTTTTGACCCTGCTGAAGCCAGGAGCAGATCTTTTCTCCCACAGGAATGCACACCTGAGTACTCGGATCTGGCCAGGAGACACTTCTGGGTGTTTCACTGGAAAACATCTGAAAACACATTTCTCTGACTATCAGCAGGACTGCAGTTAAACACAGAAACTTGACCAGGCATGGTGGCTCACCCCTGTAATCCTAGCATTTTGGGAGGCCGAGGCTGGTAGATCACTTGAGCCCAGGAGTTCAAGACCAGCCTGGGCAACATGGCCAAACCCTGTGTCTACAAAAAATATAAAATTAGCCAGGCATGGTGGCACATGCCTGTAGCACCAGTTACTCAGGAGTCTAAGGTGGGAGGATGGCTTGAGCCCGGGAGGTTAAGGCTGTAGTGAGTCACAATCGTACCACTACATTCCAGTCTGGACAAGCAAGACTCTGTCTCAAAAAAAAAAAAAAAAAAAAAAAAAAAAAAAAAAAAAAAAACACACCCAGGCAAGGAAAAGTGGCGGGGGGTGGGAAACCTCAAATTGAAATTTTTGTGGTTTTTTGCAGTGAATGT
>CAUYLG010031195.1:0-12389 GCA_963573385.1 Cacajao melanocephalus | reverse complement strand
TCCACCCACCTTGGCCTCCCAAAGTGCTGGGATTACAGGCATGAGCCACCGTGCCTGGGCTTTTTTTTTTTTTTTTTTGAGACAGGGTCTCTGTCACCCAGGCTGGAGTGCAGTGGCACAGTCAGCTCACTGCAGCCTCAACTTCTCTGGTCTCAGGTGATCCTTCAACCTCAGCCTCCTGAGTAGCGGGGACTATAGGTATGTGACCCCACACAAGACTAATTTCTATATTTTTTGTAGAGAAGGGGTTTTGCCATGTTGACCAGGCTGGTCTTGAACTCCTGGTCTCAACTGATCCATGCACCTCAGCCTCCTAAAGTGCTGGGATTACAGACACGAGCCCCCAGGCCAGGCCAACTCTAATTTTTCTTCGAGTTTTTCTAAATGTTTAGTAAATTCCAAGGCAGTTTTTCATTCTCAGCCAAGGTAAAGACTGAGCAATTGATGGGAATGAGATTTAAAGAAAAACCCTGGTACTGTATTTTCAGAGGCAATTATGTTCTAGAAGTATTTAATAAAGGGGCTATAAATTCTGTTTTTAAGAAAGTTACAATGATGAAGCAACAACACATTTTGTTATTTTTAACATGGGTATTTCAGCTTACAAAATATTCCACTCAATGTTTCCCAAATTCAATTTTTTCACATAATGCTCAGTCTAATATGAATGTGGGAAAAAAAGACAAATCCAAACATAGAATATTATTTTCAAAAAATAGTGAGCTAAATGTAAAGGCCTTGTAAAATGTGATATCTAGAATCTTCTGAACTCGTTCACATGACCTTCATTCTATTTATAGAAATGTAGCAATTCCCATTTGAATACAGAGCGATACCTTGTAGGAGAATTTGGTTTAGCACAAATAAACTTGAGGAAAGTGTTGACTTAAAAATAAAACACTGGAAGAGGAGGGAGACTTTCCCTCCCTCTGTGAAAATTTCCGGAAATGTTGTAAACAAAGTCAGGTTTGGCTCAGAGACTGAGTGACTCTGGTTGAGCTGAGGAGGATGAAGAGTATATCAAACCTCCCAGAGTGAGGAAACGTTTGTAAAACAGTTAGTAAATCACAGGCAGCTAGGGTCACCAGGCTGAACAACCCGAGGACAGGCTGCCAAAACCCCAGCTGTGAAAGAAGGGGGCCGGGCACTGCCTCCCAGCTTGAACCCCATTTTGAATGATCTCTTGGTTCCATTCTCTGCCCTTTGCCCTGATGGCGATGCAGTTAATTAGCTCTGGGCCACAGGCAGTGCCGACTGTCCCAATTGAGTGCCAAGGAGGGGACACTCGTACACTGAAAACATTCTCTGCAGAGTGACACGATTGAGCCTTTGGTCTTGGGGACAAGGCTGAAAGTTCCAGCTGGGAAGAAAGAATCACACTCAACCTGAAAAAAAAAATGGTTACAAAGATGAACAGAAGGCAAAATATGTAGCTCGAAGTTTCCACAAATTTTAAAATGTCAAGTGTTTTTTGACCGCTTTTCTCCCTAACTAGTCTCTGATCATCTGTTATTCTTTTCCTGATTTTACAAAAATGGCAATGTGCAAACTGTTAAGTTCTTCATAATCTGTCTTTTTGGTTCCCCCTTTATCCCCAGAAATCAGGAAGACATAATAAAAATCGTAGTAAAGGCTCACACCTGTAATCCAGCATGTTGGGAGGGTGAGGCAGGTGGATCACGTGAGGTCAGGAGTTCGAGACCAGCCTGGCCAACATAGTGAAACCCCCTCTCTACTAAAAATTAGCTGGGCATGGTGGTGGGTGCCTGTAATCCCAGCTACTTGGGAGGCTGAGGCAGGAGAATCGCTTGAACTCATGAGGCAGAGGTTTCGGTGAGCTGAGATTGTGCCACTGCACTCCAGCCTGGGTAACAGTGAGACTCCAGATCAAACAAACAAACAAACAAACAAAACACCTCATAATGAAGAACTGCTAAGGGAGTGATAAGGGAGGTGCACTTGGGAAGACTCCTTTCAACGATGCCAGGCAGAAGGTTCTTTCAAACTGGACTTAGATTTAGTTCTATTAATTAGTCTTCTTTACTCTCCAAAAATGATTTTTAAATATACATTTTTAAAATGTATATTCTTTATCTACAATAAACTAAGTTTGCCCACACAGAAAATGTTACTATACACTTAAACCAGCGTATAAATGAAAGATAAAGAATGGCTTAAAAGTATTCTTAAGATGAGAAGCACGATGATAGATAGAAATGTAGGTTTTAAAAATACTAAATGAAAAGAAGGTGGAACAGACCAATGCCTGTACCTAGCAAAAACCAAAGATGGACTTTTTTTTTTACATTTAAAAAAAGAAGGAGGCCGGGCGTGGTGGCTCATGCCTATAATCCCAGCACTTTGGGAGGCCAAGGCGGGCAGATCACCTGAGGTCAGGAGTTTGAGACCAGCCTGGCTAACACGGTGAAACCCATCTCTACTAACAATACAAAAATTAGCTGGGTGTGGTGTCGGGCACCTGTAGGCCCAGCTACTCAGGAAGCTGAGGCAGGAGAATCGCCTGAACCTGGGAGGTGGAAGTTGCAGTGAGCCGAGATCGTGCCATTGCACTCTAGCCTGGGTGACCAGAGTAAAACTCCATCTTAAAAAAAAAAAAAAGAAAGAAAAGAAAAAAGGAGAAGTGTTGAAATTGTGAGAGAAAAAAACTATTCTCTTTTAGATCTAGGAGCTACCAAAAATAAATAAATAAAATTTAATTTAACTTAAATAATTTTTTTGAAGAGAGAGCTAGTGTACAGCAAACTTCTTCAGCAATCATACAACATTTAATATTAGCCCTAATTCACAGCAGAGGAAGACTACTTTCATCAACATGCTGATACTACAACCTGTCTACAGAAAATTCAGTACCTTAATTACCTACATTAAAATAGGACAGATATATAAGGGGAATCTTTACTTAATTGACCTTATGACTTATTTAGGCTGTTTATTTCTAGGATTGACCTTTTTTCTTTTGAAAACTCAGATTATCCGAGAACAACAAGGCGTGCTTTTGAGTTGTTTCTTGGGGTTGGCATTGAGTCAGACACATTCTCAGCTCATCTCATATTCTTGTGGCAATGGCAGGCTAATGGTGATGCCATAAATTCTCAGCTTTTCTTTGTAAAATATTAACTTGGCCTATTCTGAGATCAAACAAGATTTTGGGCTCAAAAGCACGATATTCTAACCAATGGAGTAGTTAGCCCAGACAGCTCCTTTAGAGGAAAAACAAGTAAAATCATAAGAAAAGTAAACTCAACAATTAAAAATTAAATAAGTATTTAAAAAAAAAAAAAGAAAATGAGGGAGGAAAAAAGGAAAGTAAACTCTTTGTTGAGAGTATGAAGGCTTCAAGGGAGTTAAGAAAAGCACGGGCACTGGAGCCAGATCTTGGATTAAAATCCTGATCCCAACCTTATTAGCTGTGATAGATTGTACAAATCATTTCAGATATCATCAGTTTCCTCATTCTCAAAATGGGGATAAAAATCATCACCTTTCTGAAAGTACCTGGAATAATGTCTGCACATAAAAATTACTTAAAAAAAAAAAAAAGGTAGCTTCCTTTCCCTTACCTTTCTCCCTCACTGGAAAACACAGAAAAGGCTTTTTTTTTTAAAGCCCATGGATTTTTCAGATTGAACATGGAATGTACTTCATGAAGGGGGTCATGGTCCTCTCTCTCATCATTAACCACAGTCTGAGCAAACTCTCTAGGGCTTCAAGTCTCTCACCTCCTCCAGCACCACATTTGTTATAGTCTAAGTCAGAAGGGCTCTTTAACCCTCAAAGAAGAGAGTGTATCCCCTCAAATAAATGGACATGATTCAAACTTTGGATATTTAGCTATTTAAACATGTTGCTCACAGCTCATGTTCCCAGCTTGAGAAATTCTTCTTGGATCCTTTTTCCAGTGGCAATGGATGGTTTCCACATTACATTCTTTGCCCGCTTATGCAGCTGGCAAGTCAGATAAAATCAAAACAAATTCTGAACAAATACACACATAAACACACACACTTAGTGCTCTTGTGAGTCAGGCAAGTTGGTGATTTCCATGTGATGGAAAAATGATTACTGTCTGCAGGCCTCCTTATTCTGACTTTGCCACTAGCAGATACCAGTGAATGCCAGGTGGTCTGCACTTAAGAAGAAATATTCCTGTCGTTGTTTGATTTTAGATTTGGGTTAAAATGTATTTATTTAAACATTATCTTAATGTTTTAAAAGAGACCTCCTAATTTTTATGGAACAAAAAGACAACTGTATGACCAATAATTTTTTTTTTTACTATTTGTCCTTTTTTGCTCTGTCTGGCAAATGGGTCAATAGTGCTTTGTGAGCACGAATTAAAAATAAACACCTGTCTTGACTCAGGGCTGCTAACTTGGCTTTAAAATCCTATGAGGGGTTTTATTATTTCTAATGGAGATTCTTGGGCCAAGGCAAGAAAGAGCAAAGGCAACCCATCAAAAAAGTATATTTTCCAATTCTATTTGGAATTTCAGTACAATACTTGATTATTAGGCTCAAACAGGTAAACTCTACCTGACCCTATGGGTGTGGCAAAGTAACAAAACCCAAATTTTGGCTTAAACCGAAGATAATAGTAAAAAGGTATTAATATAGAAAGACAGCCAGCCAAACAGCTGAGGATATCTTACCACCACCTGCATTGATAATCAAAAGAAATATGCTCTAGTCCAAATGCCTCTCCAATACAAGTGTTTGGGAGGCTGAAGGGATCCGGATCCAGGAGGCTAACATTCCACACCAGCTTAGTCACTGATTTACCATATGGTCTTTGGCAAGCCGAGGACCCCTTCTGAAGCTCAGGTTCCTTTATTATGAAATAAGGATAATAATCTCTCCTTCTCCAAGTTGCTACGGCTATAAAATAATAAATAATGATTTGTCAATAGTAAGTGCCAAATTGATGTTAGTTGTCACTATTATCCAACAGTGTACTGCCAGTAAGGCAAGAATAATAAGCTAACCAACTAATTGTATTAATATTAATCTCCTTCTCATTCACTCAGACCATTCTGACTCCCTCTGATGTCTCAAGCAAGCTGCCTTTGGGACCTGAATAAAAACTTTATCACTAAGTCAACAGTAGGTTCTAAGTAGGTTTTGTTTTGTTTTTTAAAAAGAGGATAAGAGATGAAGGGGGGCAACTACAAACTGGCTTAGACAGGATGCTGTAGTTAGTTTTGTTAAATTTTTCCCAAGCATGTTTCTATTTAAAATCATCTTTTTGGATTATTCTGGAAGAAAGGGTAACTTATCTCATCCAAAATTGGTGTTTCCAATTTCCTTATATAACAAGGCTTGAATGTTGTGGAGGAAGTAGGCAAAAACTAAAGAGCCAAGAAAGATCAAAAAGCAAGAGACCTATAACCCATAAGGTTAAGAGGTTATGACCCTAGGGCCCTGAAGTAAGGTAGATGCCTAGAAAGATGTTTTCAGGTAGTCTTAAGCGAACTAACTTTACCCGGCTTTTAGAAAAGGAAAAGAGATAGGATCTAATGCTGAGGACAACATTCCTGGCATGAATACACTTGCAAAGATCATGGGGATCCTATCAAAATTAAGCTGTCACTGCTGTTTGAGAAGGGAACTATGGTATTAGTAATTCATTACCCTTTGGGTTCACTGTTTAAAGTTAACACTGTCCACCTTCAAAGTATTTTTGAGTAACTTGTTCATTATAGTTATTGTCCCAGTCCTAACCTTTCACAAGGTGTAGTCAGGGCACAAATTAGAAGGGGAAAAAAATATGTGATGAGATAATCAAAATGAATCACATACACCTAAACAATGGTGTCACGTTCTAAATTTGGTTGTGATCACTACTATTGCCTTTAAACTACGGGAGGGAATTTGCAGTCAGTATGATACCAAGTTGTCTTGAACGTAACACCATGCACTAGGTTCCGACCTGTGCTTTTCTAATGTTTGACGGGGAAGCAGTTGTAGCTGTGGCAGTATAGAGAGGAAAGAGTAAGGATGGCTGGCAGCATATACACTCTATACAACAGAACAGATAAAAACATGTGCCTTCTGTGGTTCTACATGGTATACAGATAGCTAAAAAGAGAAAGAGGAAATAGAAGAGAAAAATTTCTTCCAGGTATATCCCAGTAAGATCACAAATGTATTATAGATTTGAAAAGGTTAAAAAATATAAAAATAAGATAAAAGAATTGCTTTATTTAAGCTCAGGAAGGACAGACTCTACTGGATACTTTTTTTCCAGGATAGAGAAAGGTTGGTTTCAGTTATATATTTCTAGTAATCAGAGTATGGTAAGATATATTAAAAGTTTTGGAGCTTGTAAACCTATATTAAAGGCATTCATCATCAGGGAACAATCAGTGATTTCTAAGTATCATTATCTTAAGAGCTTTAGAAACATGTACCTTTCAAACTTCCAATTACGTTAAACCAATCTGCATCAATCTAAGGAAACATTTGGACTCTCAGAGTCAAGAAATTAAACCACTAGTTCTTAAATTCTGAGGACACCTCTAGGCCGCAGCCTCATTTTTACACTTAAAGTTTGAAGATAAATGCTAAGAAAGTATTTTAAACTAACTGAAGAGTGTATTCAAATAAAATAGATTAACTAAAAGTAAATGCACAGAAGCTAAAAATGGGTCAGAATCAAAGACGGTAGGAATAGCAATGATAACTTGTCAAAAACATCCTTGTCTACTTTCACCCTCTGGCAAAACATAAATGATCTATTGTGTAATTAAGGTAATGGCCCTTCCCCTCCAAAAGTTTTAGTATAAAATGGCTGTACCTATTATAGAAGAAAATATCAAATTAATTATTTGAAAATCAACATATCCTGCACTTTATCTTAATCGCATATTAGCAAACACCCACTAGGTACTCATATGTGCCAGGTTCAGTGGATATAAACATGAAGACAATTTAGTTTTCTTGCCCCCAACAAGCTTAAAATCTAATATTCATTACTATATAGATGGGATAGACTTTGAGAGCCAACACCTAACTCACTCATCTTATTACTTATCTATGGAAATATCTGACCAAAACCACATCTAGAAGTCAGGAGAACTTCTAATAAAGTGTTGATGCTTGAGCAACATTTGTTTTAATACTATAAGGGCCACAGAACAAACTGGGAAGTTTACTTTATACAATTACACAGTAAATCTGAGTGTTTTAGGGATCAGCAGATAGCTTTCATAATTCAGGTCTCCTGGGGGTCTTTACCCAGTCTTGGCACTGTTCTTGCTCAGTATAGAGTCCTCTATGTGCATATAGCTAGAAGATGCATACCTGATTGAGGGGTCCACAGCATCCTCCCTCTGCACATTCTAGCTTTCTCATCTCTTCTACTCTGGCAGTAGCATTAGAGGAGGTATCTGAGATGATCACTACAGTTCCTTCTATTTTTGACAGTCCGTGAGTAAGGCTAAATGTTTGTTTCAGGCAGATCGTTACAAGAAGGAAAATGCATTACCTAACTTATATGTCAAAGCAGAAGATTCTATAAGACAATGCCTCAATGTTGGCAAAAGAGCCTAATTTATATATCTTTATGTATTCTGATAGCATGAGCTCATCCTACACCTATAAATGTATTCATTTTGTGAGCTTTCCCTTAAGCAAATATAAGACGAGAGGAAGAAAGTGCTGCTTGCCATTCAATTTCGCTTCAGCAGAATTCTCCACTATTAGGGACGAGCGGCCCATTTTTAGATAATGAGAACAAATTTTTCATCATCACTGTGGTGTCTTTTATTTCACTATGTCACTCTTGGAAGAGTTTGAAAGTCATATACTCTTCACCTTTGCCTCTTGAAGCATCAACAGGTTACAAAAAATAATACTTTGCCTTATGGTATGCAACCTTAAGATGAACCCAGTAAAATGGGATTCGTTATTCTGTTGGATATATTAGATGTGCAATAACGATGTATTATAAAGTAAATCAAATTACAAAAATGAATCCTATCCCTTGGATAAAATTCTGGGAGTGAGCCAACACCACAATTATTATCTTCTCTAGCATTGAATGTTCTACATAAGTGTTTGGAAGATGTAAACAGGACATAAATCTGAGACTGCTTCTTCAATCTGTCTACAAATAACCATGACATTATATATAAACTATACTTTAGGGCATATATGCTTTCTGTTTCAGCAGTTAAAAAGTGTATTAGACACTATGATAAACAGAAAAAACAGAGCGTGAATGCCGATAAATGCAAGCCTTCCGTCTCGGAAAGTCTTCACTTATTTGATTAAGTTAGGTGAAAAACAGAGCAGTCATGCTTGTAGCCTTTCTTCCTTTTCCCTTTCCTCTCCTCTTTTCATTTCTAATGCAAATCGGAAGTCTATGTGGAGCAGTCTGGCTAGCCCCAGTCTAACCTCCCCATCTGGAAGGGGACTAACCAGCCTTGGGGCTACTTCCAACCCTTCCCAGCTGTTGGGTTGGGGTTTTTTGTTTTTGTGGGCTTGAGAAAGCATATTTATATAAATGATTGCCATATCCTTTGCCAGCTGTTGACCCTGTTCTTGTCCCGGCTGGGGCATGGTTTTCATTTTTAGCGGCCACAGACTGGAAATGACCCTGATAGAGTTAGCACGCTATGCAAACAGCTTTACGCGCTATTGCTGTGACAGTTCAGACAATGGATGCACAGTGTAATCCAAGGGACCGGTGTTTCCCTTTGGGCAAATGTCACAGAATCCAGAGCTGGAAGTATCAGTTGAAAAAATAAATTCTGAGATTCACTGTGTTATGGAATAACTTCTCTCCAGTAGTTCAGACTACACTGATTTCAGCTAGGGTCAGAGCAAGAATTTATAGCAGCAACAAATGAGACTTGAATAAGCCTCAGAAGTTGTCTAGATAGATCTGCAAAGGCAACTGTTGTCTCCAAAGTTAGATGAGAGGTAGAAAGAGCTATATTTTCAGTTTTAAAACTACACATATGTGCTTCTGACATTAATGTCCATAAATACTCTAGATCCCTACACTTTAACAGAACAAAAGGATAAAAATCAGTTTGAACTTTTGATCTTTACTACAGTCTACAATCATTCCCAAAGAGAGGCAGCCAGATCTTTCCTTATGATCATTACCAACTGGAATAAATCTATATTTAATCTATGCATAACTATAGTCACAATTAACTAGAAAGTTTATAAATAAGTCCCAGCTACTTGGGGGGCTGAGGTGAGAGGACAGCTTTTAGTCTGGGAGTCTGAGTCCAGCCTGAGAAACAGAGAGAAATTCCATCTTTAAAAAAAGGAGGGGGGCCAGGTGCAGTGGCTCATACCTGTAATCCCAGCACTTTGGGAGGCCAAGGCGTGCAGATCACTTGAGCCCAGAAGTTTGAGACCAGCTTGAGCAATATGGAGAAACCTTGTCTCTACAAAAAAAAAAAAAGAAAAAGAAAAAAAAAGAAAAATTTAGCCAGGCGTGGTGGCTCATGCCTATAGTCCCAGCTACTTGGGAGGCTGAGGCAGGAAGATCACCTGAGCCCAGGTTGAGGCTGCAGTGAACCTCTATAATTGTACCACTGCGCACCAGTCTAGGCAACAGAGACCTTGTCTGCAAAAAAAAAAAAAAAAAAAAGGAAAAAAAGAAATAGGGAGAGTACAGTTGGTGGGGAAATGCATAGTGTTTGGAGGAAAGAGTATAAATATCCCATTAAGGATGATTTATCCTGGACAACCAATATTTCATCTGCAGTTAAATGAGGAGAAGAGAATAAACAGCAAATTTTTACAACTTTCATGTCCTGCATCAAGTCCTCCTGGCCATAAGCACAATCGGTATATGCAATGAATAAAGAAATTTAATTTTTTAAAAAATTGTTAATGCTTAAAGTGACAAATATATCTGAATATTTGCAGTAAGTGATCATTTACAGGACACTTCAGTCATTGCAACAGATTGTTAAGAGTCTGAACCGTGAAAGGGAAAACTCCATGAGCAGCTTGACAGAAAGAAGGCAGTATTAAGCTCTTCTTCATTCTCTTCAAGCCTGCAGGCTGGCTGGCTATGGCAGATGGAGACTGCCATACGTAACTGTAATTAAAATGTGAACCACATCTTAGAGGTCAGAGTAGAAGAACTGACAAATAGGGGAGCTGAGGATGGAAAGTGAAGATATTGCCTAATATAGGCATTTTCAGTCTTTGAAAAACAATCCAAAAGGAAATTTAGCCTATGAATCTAAGAGTCACACAGTTTATATATATATATTTTTTTATTTTTTATTTTTTAATTTTTTGAGATGGAGTCTTGCTCTTGTTGCTCAGGCTGGAGTACAATGGCATGATCTCGGCTCACTGCAACCTCTGCCTCTCAGGTTCAAGCAATTCTCCTGCCTCAGCCTCCTGAGTAGCTGGGATTACAGGCACCCACCACCATGCCCAGCTAATTTTTTGTATTTTTGGTAAAGATGGGGTTTCACCATGTTGGCCAGGCTAGTCACAAACTCCTGACCTCAGGTGATCCACCTGCCTTGGCTTCCCAAAGTGCTGGGATTACAGATGTGAGCCACCACACTTGGACTGTACTTTTCTTATAAGCAGAATATGACTAGGTTTTCAAAAATTCAATATATCCCCTGTCATTGAAGTTTGATTATTGACATACTAGGGCTTATACTATCTTATTTTGTATGATCTGTTTTTTCCTGCCTTGTATTGTACTGATAGTTTTCTATAGTGATTTTTTCTCTGTATGTTTGGAAGCTGTAGATTGTATTTCTATCATGGCTTGTCCTTTTTTTTTTTTTTTTTTTTTTTTTTTGAGACAGAGTCTCCCTCTGTCTCCCAAGCTGGCATGCAGTAGTGTGATCTCAGCTCACTGCAACATCTACCTTCCGGGTTCAAGTGATTCTCCTGCCTCAGCCTCCTGAGTAGTTGGGATTACAGGCATGTGCCACCATACCCAGCTAATTTTTGTGTTTTTAGTAGAGAAGGCTGATCTCGAACTCCTGATCTCAGGTGATCCATCTGCCTCAGCCTCCCAAAGTGTTAGGATTACAGGCATGAGCCACTGTACCTGGCAATGTCTTTACATTTTTATACTATACTTTAACTACAAATTTTCCTGGGTTACTCAGTATCTCAATATTTGTCCTGAATATGCTTTAATTGCCAGTGAACATCCCCACATCATCCTTGTCATTACTGTCTGGGGTTTTGGTTCCATGTAAATAAATCATAATATGAAAGGTACTGCTATTCTATTATTATTGTAACATTCAAAGTTAATTACCATCATAATTCTGATGCTTGCATATCACTCCTACCTCTACATTTATATTTTGTTGGTAAAGCACATCTTTAAAGGATTTTCTTTTTCAACAAAAGCATGACAGTGGTAAACTCCTGCTACTATGTAAAAATATTGAATTTTAGATGAGTATACAATTGTAAGATAAGAATAATTTTTGCTCAGCACTCTGGCATATTACTCCATTGCCTTCTGGCATCAATTGTCACCAAATTAGAAGTCTATCATCAACTTAATTTTCACATTTATGTAGAAAAGATGTCTTTTCTCTCGGCCAACCTTTTAAAAATCAATGCTCTTCAAGTATACTTCAAAGTACATAGATACAAATGTATTTTTATTTACTCTGCTCAATACTCAAGTTATATTTTCAATCTGAGGACTACAATTCTAGAAAATTCTTAGTAGTTATCATGTGAACATCACTTCTCCCTATTTAAAGCTAGAATTGCTTTAAAGGCAGCTCAGAATTTCAGTCAACTTTCACTTGCTAGGGAAATAATTGATGGGATTTTGATGCCTCTCTGAACTTGGGTTAACCAATGACAAAGTCTGTGACATTGCAAGGCAATATTTTCTGTCTTATTATATAACTTTTATATGTAAATTATAAATATTGACATTTCTAAACTCTGTTTTTTTTTTTTTTTGTTTTTTTTTTAGACAGTTTTGCTCTTGTTGCCCAGGCTGGAGTGCAATGGTGTGATCTTGGCTCACCACAACGTCCACCTCACGGGTTCAAGTGATTATTCTGCCTCAGTCTCCCAAGTAGCTGGGGTTACAGGTGCGCACCACCACACCCGGCTAATTTTTTGTATTTTTAGTAGAGATGGGGTTTCTCCATATTAGTCAGGCTAGGTCTTGAACTCACGACCTCAGGTGATCTGCCCACCTCAGCCTCCCAAAGTGCTAGGATTACAGGCATAAGCCACCATGTCCAGCTTTTTTTTTTTTTTTTTTTTTTTTTTTTTTTTTTTTTTTTTTTTGGTGTGACTTAAAATTTTAAACACGCTGTTTTGAAGTGGTTTTAAAACACAAAAAACCACAAACAGCCACCGGGTTTAAATTAATAAAAATAACAAACCCA